>JAOTBA010000007.1:18530502-18544447 GCA_025629845.1 Erythroxylum squamatum
GGGACTCGGGCCCAACGGTCTTTGTTATCGACTCTGTTATGTTTAAGTAGTTGGGTCTCGGAAACGGGGTCCCAACAGCCATAATAAGTCTCACATTTTTCTAAATTAATTGGGTCAAACCCAACATTGAAACTAAACTTAGCATAAATTGATTAGGTATAATAACATTCTATATCAATTAAATGAAAGCGATAACCTTAGTGAAAAATGCTAAACCTTAAATTAAATAATTGAGATAACTACAACTATTCAATTTAGTTTTCTTGTTTCTCATAGGTCAAATATGAAAATTCATAAATAACCTATTTGCCACTTATACCAATCAGTCATGACAAGTACGGACCACTTAATTTATAGATAACTATAGAATAATCAATATTAAATTAATTTATCAGATTAATGAATATCAATATTAAACACATGAATTTTATTCCAGCAAAAAAACGATGAAAAGATGAAAGATTGTGAGAAAATTACAATGAAAAGAACATAGAATAATAGAGAAGTTGTTGGAAGTGTTTTTCCCTTCTATTCTTACTCGAAACCTAGCCTTCTTCTATCTTGTAAATATTCATGTCTAAAACAAATCCAAATTCCTATATAATAGGGATGGAAATAATTTTCCTAATTGAATTTAAACTCTTAGAGTGAATTTGGCATTGGGCGTGATCTCATATTATCCACTACATTAATTGTCTAATTTTTTTTCCAAAATTTGTGATTTTGACCAATAATGCTCCATTTGATGCAATCTTCTCTTTTCATTTCCTAAAACAAAACAAATATTAATTTTTGTATTTAAGCACCAAAATGTAGCCAAAATAAAGGAGATAATTCCAATTAATGTAACCAAATAACATCTTATCAAATTCCTCCATATCAGACTTATGCTTGTCCTTAAGCATATAACAACTTCTGATCTTCCTTCATGTTATCGAGAAATATCCCAAAAGCTAATTGACATTACATGTTTAAGATAAATTTACAATTGAGAGAACAAGCACTCATAAGACACAATGTTAGAATGAAAACATAACATCTCATCAATTCCATTAAAATCAAATGAGACAAGACTTAACACCTATTCATATATTTCACTATACACACTCAAAGTAGTTGGGGTTCATTAAGTTCTCAAATCAAAACAATCAAATATCCGCTATTGAAAATAAATGAACCTAATGCATAAATCAAAGGGATTTAATAAGGGTTATAATGTGGCTTAGGTAAGGTATTACAAAAAGAAAAAAAATTTAGGTTCATAAATTTAAGGAAATCTTACAAACTTATCCACACAAGTTTTGACTCAGTTTTGTCCAAAACTCACTTGATTCAAATAGCATCCTTTTTAATCACCTCATCATTTTTTCTTTTCTTTTTGTTTTTTCATTTTTTAAAACAAGAACATTAAAGAGGAGATTTCTCTTTTTTTATACTTTCTCCCAATCTTAAAAAAATGAAAAATCTAACAATGCAACTTGAATAAACTAATTTACTTTTCTTGGAAATAGTCAAAATCCCATTCAAATAAGATTGATTCAATTGATTCAATTTAGGAGCTTAAAATTATTAAGGACATCAACAAAAGAGGGTAAATTTGGCTTTTAACAAGTTTAGTATTTAAGAAAAGAAAGGTTAAGGCTCAAATAAGTTTTCTAGAGATAAAAAGTGAGGAAGACTTACTTGCTTAAGTCAAAAAATGGTTACCCTAAGTGTCCTTATCATATTTATGCACAAATTCATCACAAATGCAGTCTCATATGTATTCAAAATCAAATTCTAGCATAAACAAGCCATGTTTGATAACATACAACAAAAAAATGTATAAGCACAAATTTGATGAATGCTCTTAGGTTTAAAGCTCACATAGGTGTCAAAATGCGTCAAGTCCTTTTCACTTTCATTCAACAAAACTAATGAGATACTTGAAGTAATTTAATGAAAAATGCTAATCATACTTATCTCTCTCACGCATTAATTCTTAACCAAAAATGTATCCTAACTTAGGGATTATTTTTAAACAATAATAAGAAAATTATGAGGCTATCATGAGAAATAATCAATATGTGAATCATAGTATTTATGAGTTCAAGCACAAATCGCAAAGTTCATCAAGGTATATATTCTCACTTCCCCCACATCTAAATCGTACATTGTTCATAATATATGCACAAGATGCTCATATGCCACAAAAAAAACAACATAAAATAAAGCATATAGTAAATGACTCCTTTGAATTATGAGCATCTAAAACGAGATGTAATGTCGTGTCAGTGGACATGGAGGTGTTACCCTCATTAATTAGAGAAGAGCATGCAAATGCTTCTCCAGTTAAACAGTTTTACATTCCAGCCTCTCCAACTAAAAATGATGTTCTTGTAGAATTCGTGGAGCTAGAAGAGACATAAGTGGTGGAACATCACGATCCTCTTATTGTGACAATGATGAATCTTTATGAGGGGGATCACGTGGTATAAAACAAAATATTCTCCTTTGTTGCTCGAGTATCCTCATACTGCTTAAACAAGCCATGGCCAATGTTTCATCTCGCAGGCTACATGTATATTAGTGTCAGTCATGTCAAACAAATTGAGGTTAATAACTAGATGAGTAATAAAGGAACCAAGACATAAACTCTTATTAGAAGATAATTGTGTGAAACTATGTAGCCAACCAAACACTGAAATTGACGTATACTTTGTGTACGTACACCAAATAAAAAACAACTCAACTTTAGTGTAAACAAATGTTGTGGCCTTCCTTTCAAAATAATTAAAAGCCAAGAATCACTGCATATAAACTCATTCAAGCTTATTAAGATCACTACCTTTAGATTTGTTTAGACGATAAATCAAGGAGTTAGAAGACATTGATATCCACACTCTAGAAGAATTAAAAGCACCATAGTCCATTACAGATTCTTTTATCGAGTCAAATTAGCATATTATGTATCTATCAACCCTAAGGACAAATTAAATTTAGTGATGCTTTGTTTAATTTGACACCCATTGATCTATATTATACCACGTTAGGACTACATAAAGTAAAATTATCCTGCTTATCAAATTTGAAGGTAGAATAAAACTATCCCGTTAATTTAATAAATACCAGACAACAAATCAGCGCCAAATATCTCTAACTTGTGTCAACGATCAAATCATTAGATTTGTCTTTGATATGCAATTCTTCTAAGGAAGGATGATGCGTATACTCACCCACATTAATGTGTCAGGTTTTGAGAGCATCATACCATTGTTTTACTTCTTTAGAGTTAACAATGAGATATCCACAAATGTCCCACTCAGTTGGTGGTAAGATAGATGTGTTTTTAGCTATTTGAGAATGCCTCCTATGGGTCCTTGTAGTAGGTCCAGTATTAGATTAATTTTGTGTAGTTAAATTCACCTTAGACTTTCCTTTTGCAGTTGTTTGATTAATATCTTTTGAACGTCCACAATTATGACAATTATAAACAAGAAAACTAATTCTAAAAATAACTATCATTAAGTGAAAGATATTGTTGTTTTGTAGCCCATTTGTATAGAGGTTGGTGGATAGGTCTTTTATTACAAACGTTTGTTAAATTTTCTCTAACCTTCTAGTGTGTACATATCTCACTACAAAAATTTTAACTTTACACAAACACACACACGTAGAGTTTAGACAAGTCCAAAACGTCTGCACCCTTTTAATTTTTAGGTGGCAATATTTCTTTATCTTACCACGTCAAGTGCCAAAGAGAAAAGAAAAATGGAGTAGAGAAGTTGAAGAGAAAGAAAGAGAGAGAGAGAAAAAAGATAACATAAAGGAGAGAGAAAAAAGTTTAGATAATAGACAGGAGGGAAAGAAAAATCGTTCTTTAATTTTTTATTTTTTACCTGATCACTTATCACATAAGATACACAGATGACAAGTGATCAAAAAAATATCAAATATATTTTTTATAACAAGAAGTTAAGGACTAATTCAAATTAAACCTTTATAAATATTAAAAAATTTAAAATATATCAAAATATTTGAATTTAAATTTGATTTTGATAAGCATAGTAAATTCTAATTTTATCGTTTTGTTGAATGTTAAAACCTATAACTTTTTTCAAGGTGAGTGAATAATCTAACTTTAGAAGAAAAAACTAGGTGGTTTTTTTTTTTACGGTGGCTTGCCCTTTAAGGCAAATTAATGCCAAGCGGCAAACTCATTCTAGAAACCGAAGTTGCATTTCAAAGTTGTTGAAAATAAGCAGATTAAAAAAAAGACAAATTCCGTCATAGATCTAATCATTATCATTATGACCAGTACCATCACATTTAGTCCGAAGTTTTGTAATAAAGTAAAGTTTAGAAAGGTCTAATAACACGTAGTCTTATGATTATTTAATAACGAGATTAATTTCGGTAAACTCACATACAGATGTGACAATAAAAGAGTGATGCAGATTAAAGAGTAAATAAATAAAACTAGCTCGCTAAATAATTATATAAATAAAACTACAATAAACACATAAATAAATAAAATATAACTAAAGGATATATTTGATGGTGTCCAAATCTCCTAGTACCTGATAAGTTGCAAAGTTTAAGCTAGGGATATAAGCAGTAAATGAACCCTCAAGTGCCGGCAAACAACAATGAATGACCAAAGATATTAATATAATACTAAATACTGAGATCAAACAGCTCCATAAGCACAAATATCATAATGGCAAGAAGCTTCAATTTGACATGTTTCACAAATAGCCCTAACCAATTCATTGAGGGCCCCAAACCTCTTCTCTAAGAAATTCAGCCTACGGTAGGATGCAACCACATCTACGTAAATTTTACTTGTCATGACCCATATGATTTGCCAAATTCTCAGATGTATCAAACACAAAAGCAATCGTATTACTGACAGCGTCCACCAAGCAAACCCCACCTGGCGGGAATTTGCCACTCTGGGGCTACGTAAGATAGTGGTTCTGTGTAAGATATTTGTTACCTAATAAAATATAATAAAAATTGAAAATAACTATATTAATTGATATTCACAACAACATCATGCTCACGCATATTAAAAAGTTTTGCCTCTCACATTAAATTCATAAAAATTAAAGGTTTCAAAGAAACTAACTTAATCATTAACTTATTTATATATTTTAAAAACTTGCTAATATTAGAAGTTTGATTATGTTTCTTGTAAATTGACTTCTTGTTTAATTAAAAATTTTCATTTTAATGTAAAAATTTTAATTTCTGTACTAGTTATTTATCCATAAGCAATAAAATATGTATTAATCTTTAAAAAAACTTATAAAAATAGTGAGTCTAAATGCAAAATTGGAGCTTGGAGAGTCAAATTTACTGAGGCATCTATTACATGGTATCTTTCATTATTGGTGACTTATAATGCCCTAGATTGAATATGGATCTCCAGTCTTTTACGAGCAAAGATGAAGAACTATATAACTAACAATTAGAAGGCTTTGAAGTTTGGTAATTGCTAGTAGGGTAAAAGATATTAACACCTCTTTAATAAAAGAAGTATGTAAATATTATTAAAGTTTGAAGACTTAGTTAAGTGAATAAATACCGAACAACAAGTTGGCACAAATATATCTAACTCATGTCAATATGCAAATCATCAAATTTTTCTTTGATATGCAATTCTTTTAAAGAAGAATAATGCATATGCTTACTCGCATTAATACGTCAGGTTTTGAAAGCATGGTACCATTATTTTCCTGCCTTAGAGTTAAAAGTGAGATATCCACAAATGTCCGACTCAGTTGGTAGCAAGATAGATGCGTTTTTAGCTATCCGAGCATGCCTCCTATGGGTATTTGTGGGAAGTCCAATATTAGATTAATTTTGTGTAGTTAAATTCACCTTAATCTTTCCTTTCGCTGCTGTTTGATTCACTACAAGAAAAATGAAGTTTAGCGACAGAAATTATCGATTGAATTTTTACATATTTCATCGGTAAGCTTATTTAGCAACGGAATTTACTTACGGAAAAAAGCGTCGAAAATACAACCATCGGTAAATTTACCGACGAAAATTTTGTATACCGTCAGTAATTACCTACAGAATTTTTCTGTCAGAAAATTTACCGACAGAGAAGATTTTTCTGTCAAAAATTTACCAACGAAATTTTTTCCATCGGTAATTACCTACGATTTTTTTTCCGTCGGTAAATCCAATATATTTTACCAACGAACATTTGTTTCCGTTGGTAAATTTGCTAAAAAATATTTTTTAAAAATTACATGTAAAGTGTTCAGTTTCTCTGGTTACCTTCTATTTCTTAGCCAAGACATTCATCGAGACAAGGAAGTTTGGCTAATGTCTATGAACCCATCTAAGCTTTGCCTCGGTAATAAACTGTGTCTCGTGATTAGGTCCTCGAACTTGGTCAGAGAAGTTGTTCGAGCCCAAGACAAAATCTTTACGAACCGCAACCCACCTCGCACTGCTAGGATCATAAATTTATCCCAACATCACAAGTAAAATCACGTCTTATCCCTTCTATTACTACCATTTATACCTTAAGGTTGTTTTCCAATCACAAAATACATAAATAAACAAAAGTAATTAAATACCCAAATTAACTTTCATCCATTATACGAAAAAATACATGACAGTAAATGCAAAAATACCTCCACCAAAGGATACGATGACAATGGCCGGAGAAGACAATGCCGACGAGCAGAAAAGGAGTCCACAACAGAGAAACTAGAGAGAAGAAAACCGAAGAGGAGATGCAGGAAGAAGGAAGAAGAAAATGCAGGTGGGAGGGAGATGTCGGGTGAGTTGATATTTAAAAAGAATTTACCGACGAAATTTACCGACGAAATTTATTGACGGAAATTTTCATAGGTAAACCCAAAAATTTTTTATCCCGCCAATAAGTTCCGCCTTTTTACCGACGGATCTCTTATACCATCGCTAAATCCTTTCCCGACGGTAATCTTATTCCATCGCTAAAGTTCATCACAAAATTTGCCAGGATAATTTTCTTCCATATTTAGCGACGGATATTAGTACCGTCGCTAAACGAAAATTTTTCCGTCAATTTTATCAATAGAAATGGAAATTCCCGTCGGTAATTTGCAACGGTATATGTTCCGTTGGTAAATTTCCGTTGCTAATTCTTGCTTCCCTTCATATTTAGCTACGGATATTAGTACTGTCGCTAAACGAAAATTTTTCCGCAATTTTACCAACGAAAATGGGATTTTTTGTCGGTAATTTGCAACGGTATAATTCCGTTGGTAATTTTTCGTTGCTAATTCTCTTCCCTCTATATTTAGCTACGGATATTAGTACCGTCGTTAAACGAAAACTTTCCTGTCAATTTTACCGATAGAAATGAATTTTTTGTCTGTAATTTGCAACAGTATATTTTTTGTCGGTAATTTTTTGTCGCTAATACTTGGTTTTCTTGTATCTTTTGAATGTCCCATAATTATGACAATTATAAACAAGAAAATTAATTCTAAAAATAACCATCATTAAGTCAAAGACACACACACAGATAGAGTTTATGCAAGTCTAAAAAGTCTGCAGCCTTAGGTGGCAATATTTCTTTATATTGCGACGTCAGTTGCCGAAGAGAAAAGAACGATAAGCAGAGAAGTTGAAGAGAAAAAAAGAGACACAGAGAAAGAAGAAAATTCTAATTTAAAATTGATTTTGATAAGCATATTAAATTCTAATTTTGTCGTTTTGTTGAATGTTAAAACCTATAGCTTCTTTCAAGGTAGTTTTTTCTTCTCAAGAAGAAAATTCTAATTTAAAATTGATTTTGATAAGCATATTAAATTCTAGTCTTGTCGTTTTGTTGAATGTTAAAACCTATAACTTCTTTCAAGGTAGTTTTTTCTTCTAAAGTTAGATTATTCAATCACCTTGAAATTTTTATATATTTTTTAACATTCAACAAGTGATTTTTTCTCCGAGTAGCTTGGCCTTTAAGGCGTATCAACACCAAGTGGCAAACTCATCCAGGAAACCGAAGTTGCATTTCGAAGTTGATGAAAATAGAGCCCTCAAATCCTCGGTGCCAGTAATCCTGGCCCTATCCTGTGCCGTTTAATCCTAGCCACCTATTTTATGTGGGGTCCCACATAAAATGGTGGCTACACATAAAATGGGCGGTTAGGATTAAATAGTACAGGTTAGGGCCAGGATTACTGGCACAAAAGATTACATCCCGAAAATAGACAGATTCTCTGTCCTTTCAAATCCTCTGTTTAAAAAATGGTGTACCTATCCTGTCTCAGTACATCTCACCTATTTATTTATGTGGGAGTTCCAAAAATGGTGTACCTACCCTGTCCCAAAACATCTCACCCATTCATTTATGTGAATCCCACGTAAATAGATGGGTGGGATGTACCGGAAGAAAGTAGATACACCATTTTTGGGACAGAAGATCAGTCCCCATTTCCTGCATAGATCTATCAAAGACAAAAGCAATCGTATGACATCACTTTATCTCATTGTCTTCATTTTTTATCCGAAAACTGAAGTCGCCACGCGACTTCCCAAATTTTCAGGGAGCAGGTGTCCAGTGGTGGGATCCACGTTGACGGTGAACAGCTGATGATTTCCAATCACGTGTTCAAATTTGACAGTAAGGCGTCGAATTAACACCTACCATGCAGGTGTTAATCAAATGATGCCTCGGACGAACTGTAGGATTGGAAGAAAAGAATAGGTTGACATTAAGATTGCAGGACAACTGTTGTGACAGAAAGACAAATTTTGCTTGTAATAATGCCCCCTTTTTATTTTTTACAATGTATAATTATGTATTAATTGATATTCACAACAACAACATCTTCATGCACAATAAATTTTTTTATTTCATAATCTCTTCGTATTAAATTTAAATTCAAAAAATTAAGGTGTTAAACAAACTAACTTATAAAAACAATTAACTTTACTAAATTTTCTAGCATTAGATCAAAATTTAAAATGTAGCCATAAAATATTTGAACTCTTAGTTTTTACAAAATAACTTGACGTTAATTTCTCCATTAACATTATGTTAGATTTTTTATGTCCCGTAAAATAATAGTACAAATATTTGTTATTTAATAAAATATATTAAAATATTCAAGAACTAATTATATTAATTGATATTCACAACAACATCATGCTCCTGCATTTTAAAAAGTTTTATTTCATCACCTCCTCACAATAAATTCATAAAAATTAAAGGTTTCAAAGAAACTAACTTAATCATTAACTTATTTATATATTTTAAAAACTTGTTAATATTATAAACAAAATATATAGAAGTTTGATTATGTTTCTTGTAAATTGACTTCTTGTTACATTAAAAATTGTCATTTTAATGTAAAAAAATTAATATCTCTACTAGTTATTTATCCATAACCAATAAAATATGTATTAATTTCAAAAAAAACTATGAAAATAGTGAGTCTGAATGCAAAATATACCTCGAATATGTATCTCTAGTTTCTTTATAAGCAAAGATGCAGAACTTGTAGCACGTAACATGAGCCTTAGTTATGTATTTTGGGTTGAACGTGAAAGAGAAATAATAAAGAAACGCATAAATACTTGATTTCAATTCCATCGAGTTCCCAACGAGCTTTCTGAGGCTGTAACAACATTGAATCCTCCAGCAGACACCTTTACTAAAGTCACTTGCTGGGGTGAGATTAACATCTTTCTATGTTTTTCTTAAAATGAGAACTTCTGAATGGGTTAGAGTCTCTATATGTTCACGAATTACTTAAGCAACCACAGGAGACCTTAACTTATATATATAGCTTCCATATCGGGCCTCTCCATCACAGACTCAATATGAGTCCGATCCACACTGATCGGGGTTCATTTTTCTCCTGGACGTCGGCCTATTAACTTAAATCTTTTATTGGGCCACTTTATTATATTTATTTGGATAAAATTTACGTAACTTAATCGATAAGTTATTAAAAAACTAATAAAAAGACAATAAATTATTGTCCACCATTTAGGAAAAATGTAACATACTCCCCTTTGGATAATAATCAATTGCGATATGGATACAAAGTTGAGAACCATTTTAAAATACGATTAAGTTATGTGTACTATATTGATTGATCAGGTTTAAAAATAAAAACATTTGATCCAAAGATAACAAAAGTCCATCATTCCATCCTAAAAGGCTTTCGATACTAAAAGATATTAAACACATATTTTATGTGTGACACAAGTCCAATATAATCACGCATATGTAATACCTTACTAACATGAATAAGAAAATAGAATGTGGCAAATTTGGATGATACCTGTATAATCTAAAATGTATCATCTTTTTCATTGTAGGTCTCGATTTATCTAAACTTTATGCTAAACTACATAAGAGAAATCTTGTTTTCTATAAACATTATGCTAAACTGCTACATAGAAAACCTTTATATTCTCTTACTGAATGCTACATTGTATTAGAGAACACCTTTATGGGATTAAACACTTATATCCCCTAGGTCATGTTAGAATCCATGGATATCCTTTTAAACTATATGTGTCATCAACATAAGCTCAAGTTCTATCTATATGTATGCCTAATGACCTTTAAACTGCTTAAGATTGACACAGACCTTAAGTCTTTTACATGCATTATAACATTGTATAATAACATGTATTATTGAGGATAAAAAGATGATCATCTTTACTAATATCAATCATAATATCATAATACATCAAAATGTATAAACATACAAGGAGCAAACATAGCAATCCCTAACTAATAGTGTCTAAGGACTTCAAAACACCCATACGGTATACATGTCTTTCAAACACAAGTGGGCGAAGTCCTTTAGTTAAAGGATCAGTTAACATCTCCTCAGTCCGCAAATACTCCACCTCAATGTCACCTTTTTCAATCAACTCTTTTATGGTTAAGTATTTGACCTCTAAATGCTTAGATCCTGTGATATTCTTATTGTTATTACTAAACAACACAACAACAAGATTATCCCAATATAACGTCACTAAATCAATCATAGACAACTCAGAAATCAAGTTCCTGAGCCATACCGATTGTGTAGCAACCCAATAACATGTAACAAACTCTGCATGCATAGTCAAGAAAATCACCAGTGTCTGCTTGACATTTTTCCACGATACTGCATCATCAGCTAACAAGAAAATGTAAATAGAAGTGGAATTTCTATCATCTGGACACATAACAAAATCAATATCTGTATACCTGGTGAGGTTTAAATTGTTGACCCTCCTGTATGTCAACATATTATCCATCATTCCTTTTAAATATCTCAACACTTGTTTGACTACATTCCAATGGTCTATTCTTGAGTTAGCTAGATATCGAACTAGTAGTTTAACAACAAATGCAATGTCAAGTCTAGTGCACATTTGGGCATACATCAGGCTACTAACCACACTAGAATATGGAACATTCCTCATAGCCTCTCTCTTTACTTCATTATTTGGAAACTGTGCCTAAGATAGTCTCTCAGTATAAGAGATTGGTGCTAAAACAGGTTTACAGTATGCCATACTAAACCTTTATAACACTTGCTCAATGTATGCACTCTGTGAGAGGCCTAAAGAGTGTTGAGATCTATCCTGTTGAATCTACATACCTAGGACAAAAGATGCTTCACTAAGTTCCTTCATATCAAAATGCTTGGCCAAAAGTTTCTTAACTGCATGCAACATGGTCAAGTCATTTGATGCAAGCAAGATTTCATCTACATACAATAATAGGAAGATAACTTTGCTCCCCCTGATCTTATAGTACAAGCATCGTTAAACTTTATTTTCCATGAAGCTAAAGGTCACAACCTCATCAAACTTTAGGTACCACTATCTGGATGCTTGTATATGGATTTTCTCAATTTGCAAACTTTGTTAGTTTCTCCTTGATCATGAAATACCTCAGGTTGCTCTATATAGACCTCTTTATAAAGGTCTCCATTCAGGAAAGCAGTTTTGACATCCATCTAATGCATCTCCATATTGTAATGAGCTACTATTGCCATTATCACTCTGAATGCACCCTTAGAGGACATGGGGGAGAAGGTAACATTAAAGTCAATCCCTTTTCTCTGAGTGAACCATCTAGTAATCAATCGAGCCTTAAACTGCTCAACTTTACCTTGAGTGTCCTTCTTGGTCTTAAATAGCCATTTACAACTTATGGGTTTGCAATGTTGAGGCAAATCAATAAGTTCCACACCTATTTATGCTTTATAGATTACATCTCATCCATCATTGCCTCCAACCACATATTCACATATGGTCCAGAGATAGCTTTTGTAAAAGTAACTGGATCCACAAAATGTCCAATATCATAGTCTTGTTCACCCAAATAGACTATGTAATTAGTTGAGATAGCTGGCCATCTCACTCTAGTGGATCTGCACAACTGCATTAGTTTTTGTATCTCAGGAACCTCTATTTGTTCAAGTATGGGTTCCCATTCTTGTATTGGTATATTACTAGGACCTTGAACCATTGGGCCTGACTATATGAGTGGTGGATATGAAATAACCTTAGTATTTGTTTTGCTTTCATCTGCAGGGTGAAAAGGCCCACCCTCCTCAAAGATACCTTATTCTAGAAACTTAGTTATTTATGATTCCACAATTTAAGACCTTCCTCTCTACAATAGAATATATAGCCTTTAGAGTGATCAAGATATCTTACAAAGTAGCAACGAGTGGAACGAGATTGTAATTTTCTTTAATAAGGATTATATAAACACACCTTAGCAGGGTAGCCCTATACACTAATGTGTGTATTGCTAGGCTTCCTCCTAATCCATAGTTAAGAAGATGTCTTTGACACTGATTTTCTAGAGAATTTATTAAGTGCATACAATGTCATCTTGATGGCCTCGCCCCAAAGATATTCAGGTAGTTTAGTTCTACTCTACATTGACCTCATTGTGTCTTTTAGGGTACAATTACGTCTTTCGGCCACACCATTTTGCTCAGGACTACTTGGCATAGTGAATTAAGTCACTATTCCACAAGATTCCATATATCTAGCAAGCAGATATTTTTCTTGTCCTAAAACCCCATGTTTGCCATAATACTCTCCGCCACAGTTAGATTTGACTATCTTGATAGATTTTTCCAATTGGTTCTTAGCCTCAGCCTTAAGCTCTTGAATTTCTTAAGAACTTTAGACTTTTCCTTAAGTAAGAACATATAACCATAACAAGAATAATCATCAATAAAGGTAAGAAAATATCAAGAATTACATAATATGTCTGTATAGGGCCCACTAATGTCTGTATGTATGAGTCCAACAAACCAGAAGCTTGAGTTGACCCCTTTTTCTTTATTTTAGTCAACTTACCTCTGTAGCAATCAACACATATTTCCAGATCATCAAAATTTAGTGTTGGAAGAATGTTTTCCTTTATCAATCTCTCAACTTGGTCTCTAGAAATGTTGCCTAAGCGTTTATGCCACAACATGTATGATGTATACTTAATGAGAGGCCTCTTTCGAGTAACAGGTTCAGTAATATATGATGAAGCATATATTTCATAAGAGGAAAGGGATATTTGATATAAACCATATGACAAGTAGGCAGTTCCAATATGTTTTTCATTGAAAGATAACTGTACACTTGCAATTGTCTAATAAAATGTGCCTCGTAATACAAGTACAAACCTCGTATTGAGGTTCAATGTAGCGCCCCTTTATCGCAGGGTCTATACCGGGATATCCGCAGGTCATTCCGGTACATATCCTACGACAAGGGTGCGCTACGTTCGATCACTAATTTACTTCACATGGCATCATAATAGTATCCATCAATACAAAATCACAATGTTTTTGAAGCCAATTTTTTTTTCATTTCATTTCATCAAAATCAGAAGTTTATACAACGTTTGTACATCACTACTACAAAAACCCTAGTACAACATGCTATATAACCAGGGAAAATACATCAGCTCTATCTAGGTCAT
>JAOTBA010000007.1:18638109-18654380 GCA_025629845.1 Erythroxylum squamatum
AAGGAATACCTCATAATATATTATTAACAAATCATAATGTTAATACATGAATCACATATGTCCATTGGCCTAGGGCAGACTACTAACATATAAGACTCACATTCGTTCTTATCGTTGTGACTGAATGCCTATCACATACTTATACAAATACTGGCCCCTAGGACTCAGCTAAAACAGAATCACGGAGTATAGCTCTACGTGCACACACATATATCACGGGGCAAAGCTTTACGTGGAAGCGCTTCATACTGGCAACTCAAGTCACAACGCCTTTATCTGAGCATGCTTTTTATGAAATGCATCAAAACTGAATATGACATATATGGCAATCACATATGATGCTCAAATAAAACTCATAATCATCGGACCTAGGTCTGACATTCAACTTTCGTTGAGAATTCACATAACATTCAAATTCCATAGCAATCAAAGCCGCAATCAAAGCACTTCTAATACATTCCCAAATATTGATCTCCTCAGACAATTAAAGTCTGGAATTCATAAACAAATCGAAAATAGTTTAATAATGTTGGAAGTTTAAACAAATCAAATCAGATCAATCCTAGGAAATCATCTAGGTTGACTCACAGTATGCTCCAATAAGCTGTTGCCTTGATGGTCTAGCAATGTTCGACTGTCGTCCAAAGTGCTCCTCTAAAATATACAAAACACATTCACAAGTATCACATTTTTGTACAAATGCACAAGTGTTCTTTTATGCACATCAATGTATAGAAAGTATGCACAATGCATGTTCAATGGCAATTCCGGGGTACAATATTGTGATCCTTATCAACAAATCATTCAGATATCACAGCCCTCATTAATACCATGTATATTTACAATCGGATCGAAACAAAACAATGTCAAACAATTTCACAACTTCATTGATCACTTCAGATTTTTCCTTTAATACACATACGAGTCAACTTTCCATACTAAATCTGATAAGGTAAATGACATAATTGGCAAAACTTCCTTCGTAAAGTTGTTCTACAATGTCTTAACTTTCTAATGACATCAAAATCGTTCAATTTGGTTCTGTCTATGAAAAGATATACTCAAAATAGTTTAGACTGTTCTTAAGCTTCAGCAGAATTCTTACCTCAAATTCCAACCAAACATTGAAGATCTTGGAGACAGAATTAAAACTCTATTTCTTCATACAATTTGTAGCACTATGTCTCTAGTTTACGCCAAATTAAAAATAATCCCATTTGGATAACTATAGAGAAAGTTATGGTCAAAATACTAAAGTATGTTCGAGTTGTCTAGGACAAGACTTCGCTGAGGTGAGACAAAAAAAGATGGCCGCGGCGAACTTTTCAGAAACGAATTTTTCTCGGGGATTTTCCAAAGATCGTTGAGGCGAACTCAAAAGTTTGCCGTGGTGAACTAAAAAGAGTTGGTCGCGACGAACTTTTACAGAAGACTCGTCTTCCCAACTTTCCAGATTGTATTCCCAGATTTCACTTTCTCATTCTACTATCATTTCTCATTTTTCTGCATTCCTCACGCTTATTCTCACATTAGTCAACTCAAATAACACTCGAAACAGTTCTTCTAACTCTCTTTTAGCTCATCAACTCCCAAAAATTCAAAAACCATGATTCACACTTAAACATCAACTTCACTTCTACGGATAAACAATAGACACAATGTATGCATGTACCATTTCGATTTTCTCAAACCTAGACAGAGCATATACATCTTCCAAACTAGAGTCCATTCAACACCATTTTAAACAATTCTTAACTCTCAAATTAATCATCTAGTCTATTTAACACTGAAACCAAACTTCACAATTCCATGCATGCATGTTATAATTACACCAGCAACTAGACATCATTCACAAGATCCAAAAGTAAACTTAAACTCAACTTACTATATTCAGCTTTTAAGTCCAGCAAGGAGAAGAGATCAAAACACCGAGAGTCTCACAATTGTTATTCGGATGCTAAGTGTTTCTTCACCGAGAAGAACACTTGCAGTGCATTATTCCTAACTCAACATCATACTTATGTATACTTTGCATGCATTACACGTGTCCTCACTCTTTCAAGCCATTTGTCACAACTAATTAACCATTTGTTATGTGCCTACTATTGCCATGTGTCACTCTTTCATTGGTCCATAAATCATGATTTTTCACAAAATTCACCAAAAATTTCAAAATATCCTAAATAATGCCAAAATTGCCAAAACACATTTTAATCATATTTACTAACCCAATTATACCCGGAAATATCATAGAATGCATGTAGAATCATATGAATGTGCAAAAATGTGTATGTCATAATTAATTTACGCATGATGTGCATTTTCCTAATTTCTCAGAGATTTCTCATAATTCACAATTCTAGCCCTAATATGGGTAACGGGATGCTACAACTCTCCCCTCCTAACAAAAATTTTATCCACGAAATTCTTACCTGAATGATCAAATTGGTAGGGGCACTGATTCCTCATGTGCTCTTTCGTTTCCCATGTGGCTTCTTCACTCGAATGATTCTTCCAAAGGACTTTCACCATTGGGATCACTCGACTTCTCAATTGTTTATTCTGATGGACAATTATCTTGACAGGTTCCTCAACATAGCTTAAAATACTAGAGACTTCAATCTGCTGAATCGGTATCACATGAGTTAGATCCGACCGATATCGCCTAAGCATACTCACATGGAACACATTATGTATCTAAGCCATTTTCGAAGGTAAGGCTAACTTATAAGCCAATGGTCCAATTCTTTCAATTATCTCATATGGACCAATATACCTCGAACTTAACTTACCCTTCTTGCCAAATCTCAGTGTACCTCGCCAAGGTGATACTTTTAGAAATACCTTGTCACCAACTTGATACTCCATATCTCTCCTGTGCTGATTCGCATAGCTTTTCTGTCTATTTTGTGGCATATTAATTCTGCTACGGATCAATTTCACCTTATCAACAGTATCTTGAATCTATTCTGGGCCTTCGATAATTCGTAGACCCTCCTCATCCCAATATAAAGGCGAACGACACTTCCTGCCATACAACGCCTCGTATGGAGCCATACAAATATTGCTGTGATATTGATTATTGTAAGCGAATTCAATCAAAGTTATTCTGGGCACTTTTCTCTTTGGCAAAACAGAAAAGCTTATAATCATCACATAAATATCACATAATACAAACTCGTATACAAGGAGGGCTAGACAAAAAATACTAAGGTAGAGAGCTCGAATTCAGATTCTAACTGTTGGATGTCAAGAGGTAAGACTTAGGAACAACATTCTAAAATTTCATCCCGATCAGAGGTCGTTTGGTAATCGATCGAGGCTAAAGCAAAT
Organism: Erythroxylum squamatum; assembly: GCA_025629845.1. Classification (NCBI taxonomy): domain Eukaryota; kingdom Viridiplantae; phylum Streptophyta; class Magnoliopsida; order Malpighiales; family Erythroxylaceae; genus Erythroxylum; species Erythroxylum squamatum. Next base: position 18,641,443 of record JAOTBA010000007.1, read on the forward strand.
TTTGATATGGACTTTCTCTGTCTTCTGGGCACTTTTCTCTTTGGCACAAAAAAATCTAATAATCATCACCAAAATATGACATAATACAAACTCGTATACAAAGAGAGCTAGAATGAAAATACTAAGTTAGAGAGCTCCAAATCAGATTTTAACCGTTGGATGTCAAGAGGCAAGACTCATGAACAACAAACTAAAATTTCATCCTGATCAGAGGTCTTTTAGCCATTGATCGAGATTAGAGAAAATTTTGGTATGCACTTTCTCTCTATTCTGGGCACTTTTCTCTTTAGCACAACAAAATCTAATAATCATCACACAAATATCACATAATACAAACTTGTATACAAGGAGTGCTATATAAAAAAATACTAAGGTAGAGAGCTCTAAATTAGATTCTAACTATTGGATGTCAAGAGAGAAGACTCATGAACAACATACTAAAATTTCATTCAAATCAGAGGTCGTTTGGTCATCGATCGAGGCTAGAGAAAATTTTGATATGGACTTTCTCTCTCTTTTTGGCACTTTTCTCTTTGAAAAAAAATCTTATTATCATCACCAAAATATGACATAATACAAACTCGTATATAAAGAGAGGTAGAAAGAAAAAACTAAATTAGAAACAACACACTATCTCTTTATTCTGGGCACTTTTATCTTTGATACAACAAAATCTAATAATCGTCACACAAATATCACATAATACAAACTCGTATACTAGGAGGGCTAGACAAAAAATACTATGGTAGAAAGCTCCAAATCAGATTCTAACTATTGGATGTCAAGAGGCAAGACTTAGGAACAACATACTAAAATTTCATTCCGATCAGATATCGTTTGGTCATCGATTGAGGCTAGAGCAAAATTTGATATGCACTTATTCTCTATTCTGAGCACTTTTTTCTTTGACACAACAAAATCTAATGATCATCACACAAAGATCACATAATACAAACTCGAATACAGGGCCTATACAAAAAATACTAAGGTAAAGTGCTCCAAAATAGATTCTAACCACTGAATGAAAAGAGGTAAGACTCAGGAACAACATACTAAAATTTCATCCCCATCAGAGGACGTTGGTCATCGATCGAGGCTAGAGCAAATTTTGATATGGACTTTCTCTCCCTTCTGGTCACTTGTCTCTTTAGCACAAAAAAATCTAATAATTAGCACCAAAATATAACATAATACAAACTCGTATACAAAGAGAGCTACAAAGAAAATAATAAGTTAGAGAGCTCTAAATCAGATTCTAACCGTTGGATATCAATAGGCAAGACTTAGGAAAAATATATTAAAATTCATCCCAATCAAAGGTTTTTTGGTATATGATCGATGTTGGAGCAAATTTTGGTATGCACTTTCTCCCTATTTTAGGCACTTTTCCCTTTGGCACAACAAAATCATCACGCAAATATGGCATAATACAAACTCGTATACATGGAGGGCTAGACAGAAAATATTAAGTTAGAGAGCTCTAAATCAGATTCTAGCCATTTGATATCAAGAGTCAAGAGTCAGGAATAACATACTAAAATTTCATCCCAATCAGAGGTCATTCGGTCATCGATCGAGGCTAGAGCAAATTTTGATATGGACTTTCTCTCTTCCGTTCACTTTTCTCTTTGGCGCAAAAAAATCTAATCATCATCAAAAAAATATGAGATAATACAAACTCATATACAAAGAGAGATAGAAAGAAAATACTAAGTTAGAGAGCTCCAAATCAGATTTTAACCGTTGGATGTCAAGAGATAAGACTCAGGAACAACACCCTAAAATTTCATCCCGATTAGAGGTCGTTTGGTCAACGATCGAGGTTGGAGCAAATTTTGGAATGCTCTTTCTATTTATTCTGGGTACTTTTCTCTTCGATACAAGAAAATCTAATAATCATCACCAAAATATGACTTAATACAAACTCGTATGCAAGGAGGGCTAGACAGAAAATACTAAGTTAGAGAGCTCCAAATCAGATTCTAACCGTTAGACGTCAAGAGGCAAGACTCAGGAACAACACAATAACATTTCATCCTGATCAGAGATCGTTTGGTTATCGACCGAGGTTGGGGTCAATTTTGGTATGCACTTTCTCTTTATTTTGGGCACTTTTCTCTTTGGCCCAACAAAACCTTATAATCATCACATAAATATCACATAATACAAACTCGTATACAAGGAGGGCTAGACAAAAAATACTCAGGTAGAGAGCTCTAAATCATATTCTAACTGTTGGATGTCAAGAGGCAAGACTCAGGAAAAACATACTAAAATTTTGCCTCGATCAGAGGTCGTTTGATCATCGATCGAGGCTAAAGAAAATTTTGATATGGGCTTTCTCTCTCTTTTGGGCACTTTTCTCTTTGACAAAAAAAAACTCATAATCATCACCAAAACATGACATAATGGAAACTCGTATACAAAGAGAGCTAGAAAGAAAATACTAAGTTAGAGAGTTCTAAATCGGATTCTAACTGTTGGATGTCAAGAGGCAAGACTCAGGAACAACATACTAAAATTTCATCCAGATCAGATACCGTTGTGTCATCGATCGAGGCTACAACAAATTTTGATATGGATTTTCTCTCTCTTCTAGGCACTTTTTTCTTTGACACAAAAAAATCTAATAATCATCACCAAATTATGACAAAATAGAAACTCATATACGAATAGAGCTAGAAAGAAACATACTAAATTAGGGAGCTCCAAATTGGATTTTAACCGTTGGACTTAGAAACAACACACTAAAATTTTATCCCGATCAGAGGTCGTTTGGTCATCGATCGAGGTTGGACAAAATTTTGGGATGCATTTATTCTCTATTCTGGGCACTTTTCTCTTTAACATAACAAAATCTAATAATAATCACATAAAGATCACATATTACAAAATCGCATACAGGGAGGGCTATACAAAAAATATTAAGGTAGAGAGCTCCAATTCAGATTCTAACTATTGGATGTTAAGAGGCAAGACTCTAGAAGAACATACTAAAATTGTATCTAGATCAGAGGTCGTTTGGTCATCGATCGAGGCTAGAGCAAATTTTGATATGGACTTTCTCTCTCTTTTGGGCACTTTTTCCTTTGACAAAAGAAATCTAATAATCATCACCAAACTATGACATAATACAAACTCATATACAAAAAGAGCTAGAAAGAAAATACTAAGTTAGAGAGCTCCAAATCGGATTCTAATCGTTGGATGTCAAAAGGCCAGACTTAGAAACAACACACTAAAATTTCATCCCGATCAGAGGTCGTTTGGTCATCGATCAACGTTAGAGCAAATTTTGGTATGCACTTTCTCTCTATTCTGGGCACTTTTCACTTTGACACAACAAAATCTAATAATCATCACAGAAATATCACATAATACAAACTCGTATACAAGGAGGGATAGACAAAAAATACTAAGGTAGAGAGCTCCAAATCAGATTCTAACTATTGGATGTCAAAAGGCAAGACTCAGGAACAACATACTAAAATTGAATCCAGATCGGAGGTCGTCTGGTCATTGATCAAGGCAAGAGCAAATTTTTATATGGACTTTCTCTCTCTTCTAGGCACTTTTCTCTTTGGCAAAAAAAAGTCTAGTAATCATCGCCAAAATATGACATAATACAAACTCATATACAATGAGAGCTAGAAAGAAAATACTAAATTAGAGAGCTCCAACTCGGATTCTAACCGTTGGATGTCAATAGGCAAGACATAGAAACAACACCCTAAAATTTCATCCAGATCAGAGGTCGTTTGGTCATCGATCGAGATTGGACCAAATTTTGGTATGCACTTTCTCTATATTCTAGGCACTTTTCTCATTGACACAACAAAATCTAATAATCATCACACAAATATCACATAAAACAAACTCGTATACAAGGAGGGGTAGATAAAAAATACTAAGGTGGAGAGCTCCAAATCAGATTCTTACTATTGAATGTCAAGAGGCAAGACTCAAGAACAACATACTAAAATTTCATCCAAGTCATCGATCGAGGCTACAGTAAATTTTGATATGGACTTTCTCTCTATTCATGGTACTTTTCTCTTCGGCACAAAAAAATCTAATAATCATCACCAAAATATGACATAATACAAACTCGTAGACAAAGAGAGCTAGAAAGAAAATACTAAGTTAGAGAGCTCCAAATCGGATTCTAATAGTTGGATGTCAAGAGGCAAGATTTAGAAACAACACCCTAAAATTTCATCCCGATCAGAGGTCCTTCGGTCATCGATCAAGGTTGGAGCAAATTTTGGTTTACACTTTCTCTCTATTTTGGTCACTTATCTCTTAGACATAACAAAATCTAATAATCATCACACAAATATCACATAATACAAACTCGTATACAAGGAATGGTAGACAAAAAAAGCTAAGGTAGAGAGCTCCAAATCAGATTGTAACTCGGGCCTGTCAAGAGGCAAGACTCAGGAACACCATACAAAAATTTCATCCCGATCAGAGATCATTTGGTTATCGATCGGGTTAGAGGAAATTTAATATGGACTTTCTGTCTCTTCTGGGCACTTCTCTCTTTGACAAAAAAAAAATCTCATAATCATCACCAAAATATGACATAATGCAAACTTGTATACAAAGAGAGCTTAAAGGAAAATACCAAGTTAGAGAGCTCTAAATCGGATTCTAACCGTTGGATGTCAAGAGGCAAGACTAAAAAACAACACCCTAAAATTTCATCTCGATCAGAGGTCGTTTGGCCATCAATCGAGGCTAGAGCAAATTTTGATCTGCACTTTCTCTCTCTTCTAGGCACTTTTCTCTTTGACAAAAAAATATAATAATCATCACCAAAATATGACATAATACAAACTCGTATACAAAGAGGGCTAGAAAAAAATATTATAATAGAGAGCTTCAAATCAGATTCTAATCGTTGAATGTCAAGAGACATGATTCAGAAACAACACACTAAAATTTATTCCGGATCAGATGTCGTTTGGTCATCGATAGAGATTAGAGCAAATTTTTGTATGCACTTTCTCTCTATTGTAGGAACTTTTTTCTTTGACACAACAAAATCTAGTAATCATCACACAAATATCACATAATACAAACTCGTATACAAGGAGGGCTATACAAAAAATACTAAGGCAGAGAGCTCCAAATCAGATTCTAACTGTTAGATGTCAAAAGACAAGACTCGGGAACAATATACTAAAATTTCATCCCGATCAGAGGTTATTGGTCATCGATAGAGGTTAGAGTATGTACACTCTTTCTCTTCTGGGCACTTTTCTCTTTAGCACAAAAAAATGTAATAATTATCACCAAAATATAACTTAATACAAACTCGTAAACAAAGAGAGATAGAAAGAAACTACTAACTTAGAGAGCTCCAAATCAGATTCTATCCGTTGGATATCAATCGGCAATACTCAGGAACAACACACCAAAATTTCATCCCGATCAAAAGCCGTTTGGTAATTGGTCGAGGTTGGAGCAAATTTTGGTATGCACTTTCTCCCTATTCTGGGCATTTTTCTCTTTGGCAATACAAAATCTAATAATCATCACACAAATATGACATAATACAAACTCCTATACATGGAGGGCTAGGCAGAAAATACTAAGTTAGAGAGCTCCAAATCAGATTCTATTCATTAGATGCCAAGAGGCAAGACTCAGGAACAAAATACTAAAATTTCATCCCGATCAGAGATCGTTTGGTCATCGATCGAGGCTAGAGCAAATTTTGATACGAACTTTCTCTCTCTTCTGGTCACTTTTCACTTTCGCACAAAAAAATCTAATAATCATCACAAAAATATGAGATAATACAAACTCGTATATAAAGAGAGCTAGAAAGAAAATACTAAGTAGGAGAGCTCCGAATTAGATTCTAACCGTTGGATGTCAAGAGGCAAGACTCAGGAACAACACGTTAAAATTTCATCCCAATCAGAGGTCGTTTGGTCATCGATCGAGGTTGGAGGAAATTTTGGTATGCACTTTCTCTTTAATCTGTGCTCTTTTATGTTCGGCACAAAAAAATCTAATAATCATCACACAAATATCACATAATACAAACTCGTATACAAGGAGGACTAGACAGAAATTACTAAGGTAGAGAGCTCCAAATCAGATTATAACCATTGGATGTCAAGAGGCAAGACTCAAAAGCAACAAACGAAAATTTAATCCCAATCAGAGGTCGTTTGGTCATCGATTGAGGCTAGAGCAAATTTTGATATGGACTTTCTCTCCATTCTGGATACTTTTTTCTTCGACACAAAAAATCTAATAATCATCACCAAAATATGACTGAATACAAACTCGTATACAAGGAGGGCTAGACAGAAAATACTAAGTTAGAGAGCTCCAAATTAGATTCTAACCGTTGGATCTCAAGAGGCATGACTCAGGAATAACACACTAACATTTTATCCTCATCAGAGATCGTTTGGTCATCGATTGAGGTTGAAGCAAATTTTTGTATGCACTTTCTCTTTATTCTGGGCACTTTTCTATTTGGCACAACAAAATCTTACAATCATCACATAAATATCACATATTACAAATTCGTATACGAGGAGGGCTAGACAAAAAATACTAAAGTAGAGAGCTCCAAATTAGGCTCTAACTCTTAGATGTCAAGAGGCAAGACTTAGGAACAACATACTAAAATTTTATCCAGATCAGAGGTCGTTTGGTCAATGATCGATGCTAGAAAAAGTTTTGATATGGAATTTCTCTCTCTTCTGGGAACTTTTCTCATTGACACAAAAAATCTAATAATCATCACCAAAATATGACATAGTACAGTCTTGTATACGAATATGTCAAGAGGCAAGACTTAGAAACAATACACTAAAATTTCATCCCGATCAGAGTTCGTTTGGTGATCGATCGAGGTTGGAGCAAATTTTGGCATGCACTTTCTCTTTATTCTGGGCACTTTTCTCTTCGACACAACAAAATCTAATAATCATCACACAAATATAACATAATAAAACTCGTATACTTGGAGGGGTAGAAAAAATATACTAAGGTAAAGAGCTTCAAATCAGATTCTAACTATTAGATGTCTAGAGGCAAGACTGAGGAACAACATACTAAAATTTAATTCCGATCAAATGTTGCTTGGCCATCAATCAAGGCTAGAGCAAATTTTGATATGGACTTTCTCTCTCTTCTGCTCACTTTTCTCTTGGAAAAAAAATATTAATAATCACCAAAATGTGACAAAATACAAACTCGTACATAAAGAGAAAAAGAAAAAAGATACTAAGTTAGAGAGATCCATATCGGGTTCTAACCGTTGAATGCCAAGAGGCAAGACTCAGAAACAACACACTAAAATTTCATCCCGACCAGAGGTCGTTTGGTCATCAATCGAGGTTAGAGCAAAATTTGGCAAGCACTTTTTCTCTATTCTGGGCACTTTTCTCTTTGGCACAACAAAATCTAGTACTCATCACACAAATGTCACAAAATACAAACTCGTATACAAGGAGAGCTAGAGAGAAAATGCTAAGGTTGAGAGCTCCAAACCAGATTCTAACTATTGGATGTCTAGAGGCAAGACTCAGGAACAACATACTAAAATTTCATCCCGATTTAAGGTCATTTGGTCATCGATCGAGGCTAGAGAAAATTTTAATATGGACTTTCTCTCTCTTCTGAGCACTTTTTTCTTTGGCACAAAAAAATCTAATAATCTTCACCAAAATATGATATAATACAAACTCGTATACAAAGAGAGATAGAAAGAAAATATTAAGTTGGAGAGCTCCAAATCGGATTCTAACCATTGGATGTCAAGAGGCAAGACTCATGAACAACACACTAAAATTTTATCCCGATCAGAGGTCATTTGGCTATCAATCGAGATTAGAGCAAATTTCGGTATGCACTTTCTCTCTATTCTAAACACTTTTCTCTTTGACAAAACAAAATCTAATAATCATCACATAAATGTCACATAATACAAATTCGTATACAAGGAGGGCTATAAAAAAATACCAAGGTAGAGAGCTCTAAATCAGATTCTAACTGTTAGATGTCAAGAGGCAAGACTCGGGAACAACATACTAAAATTTCATCCCGATCAAAGGTTGTTGGTCATCGATCGAGGCTGGAGCAAATTTTGACATGGACTTTCTCTCTCTTCTGGGCTCTTTTCTTTTTGGCACAAAAAAATCTAATGATTATCACCGAAACATAAAATAATACAAACTCGTATACAAAGAGAACTACAAGGAAAATTCTAAGCTAGAGAGCTCCAAATTGGATTCTAACCGTTGGATGTCAAGAGGTAAGACTCAAGAACAACACACTAAAATTTCATCCCGATCAGAGGTCGTTTGGTAATTGATCTAGCTTGGAGCAAATTTTGGTATGCACTTTCTCCCTATTCTGGGCACTTTTCTCTTTGGCACAAAAAAAATCTAATAATCATCACACAAATGACATAATACAAACTCGTATACATGGAGGTCTAGACAGAAAATTCTAAGTTAGAGAGCTCCAAATTAGATTCTAACCATCAGATGTCAAGAGGCAAGACACAGGAACAACATACCAAAATTTCATCCCGATCAGAGGTCGTTTGGTCATCGATCAAGGCTAGAGCAAATTTTGATATTGACTTTCTCTCTCTTCAGGTCACTTTTCTCTTTGGCATAACAAAATCTAATAACCATCACAAAAATATGAGACAATACAAACTCATATGCGAAGAGAGCTAGAAAGAAAATACTAAGTTAGGGAGCTCCAAATTGAATTATAATAGTGGGATGTCAAGAGGCAAGACTTAGAAAAAAAATACTAGAATTTCATCCCGATCAGAGGTCCTTTGGTCATCGATTGAGTTTGGAGCAAATTTTGGTATGCATTTTCTCTTTATTCTTGCCACTTTTCTCTTTGGGACCAAAAACTCTAACAATCATCACAAAAATATGAGATAATACAAACTCGCATACAAAGAGAGCTAGAAAGAAAATAATATGTTAGAGAGCTCCAAATCAGATTCTAACCGTTGGATGTCGAGAGACAAGACTCAAGAACAACACCCTAAAATTTCATCCCGATCCGAGGTTGTTTTTTCATCGATCGAGGTTGGAGCAAATTTTGGTATGCACTTTCTCCTTATTCTAGGGACTTTTTTCTTCGGCACAAGAAAATTTAATAATCATCACACAAATATTACATAATACAGGCTCGCATATAAGGAGGGCTAGACAGAAATTATTAAGGTATAGAGCTCCAAATCTGATTCTAACTATTGGATGTCAAGAGGCAAGACTCAAGAACAATATACTAAAATTTCATCCCAATCAGAGGTCATTTGGTCATCAATCGAGGATAGAGAAAATTTTCATATGAATTTTCTCTCTATTTTGGGTACTTTTCTCTTCGACAAAAAAAATCTAATAATCATCACCAAAATATGACATAATACAAACTTGTATATAAGGAGGACTAGATATAAAATACTAAGTTAAAAAGCTCCAAATCAGATTCTTACCGTTGGATGTTAAGAGGCAAGACTCAGGAACAACGCACTAAAATTTCATCCCGATCAGAGGTCGTTTGGTCATCAATTGAGGTTAGAGCAAATTTTGGTATGCACTTATTCTCTATTCTGGGCACTTTTCTCTTTGACACAACAAAACTTAATAATCATCTCACAAATATCACATAATACAAACTCACATACAAGGAGTGCTATAAAAAAATTCTAAGGTAGAGAGCTCCAATTCAGATTTAACTATTGGAATTCAAGCGGCAAGACACAGGAACAACATACTAAAATTTCATCCCGATCAGAGGTCGTTTCGTCATCGATCGAGGCTAAAGCAAATTTTGATATGGACTTCCTCTCTCTTCTGGTCACTTTTCGCTTTGGCACAAAAAAATATAATAATCATCACACAAATATGAGATAATACAAACTCGTATGCGAAGAGAGCTAGAAAGAAAATACTAAGTTAGGGAGCTCCAAATCGAATTATAATAGTGGGATGTCAAAAGGCAAGACTTAGAAACAAAATACTAAAATTTCATCCCGATCAGAGGTCGTTTGGTCATCGATCAGGTTTGGAGCAAATTTTGGTATGCACTTTCTCTTTATTCTGGCCACTTTTCTCTTTGGGACAAAAAAATCTAACAATCATCACAAAAATATGAGATAATACAAACTCGTATACAAAGAGGGCTAGAAAGAAAATAATAAGTTAGAGAGCTCCAAATCAGATTCTAATCGTTGGATGTCAAGAGATGAGACTCAGGAACAACACCCTAAAATTTCATCCGATACGAGGTCATTTTTTCATCAATCGAGGTTGGAGCAAATTTTGGTATGCACTTTCTCCTTATTCTGGGGACTTTTTTCTTCGGCACAAGAAAATTTAATAATCATCACACAAATATTACATAATACAAACTCGTTTATAAGGAGGGCTAAACAGAAATTATTAAGGTATAGAGCTCCAAATCAGATTCTAACTATTGGATGTCAAGAGGCAAGACTCAAGAACAATATACTAAAATTTCATCCCAATCAGAGGTCGTTTGGTAATCGATCAAGGATAGAGAAAATTTTGATATGGACCTTCTCTCTATTTTGGGTGCTTTTCTCTTCGACAAAAAAAATTTAGTAATCATCACCAAAATATGACATAATACAAACTTGTATATAAGGAGGGCTAGGCAGAAAATACTAAGTTAGGGAGCTCTAAATCAGATTCTTACCGTTAGATGTTAAGAGGCAAGACTCAAGAACATCACAGTAACATTTCATTCTGATCAGAGATCGTTTGGTCATCGATCGAGGTTGGAACAAATTTTGGTATGCACTTTCTCTTTATTTTGGGCACTTTTCTCTTTGGCACAACAAAATCTTATAACCATCACATAAATATCACATAATGCAAACTTGTATACAAGGAGGGGTAGACAAAAAATTCTAAGGTAGAGAGCTCCAAATCATATTCTAACAATTGGATGTGAAGAAGCAAGACTCAGGAACAACATACTACAATTTCATCCAGATTAGAGGTCGTTTGGTCATCGATCGGGGCTAGAGAAATTTTGATATGGACTTTCTCTCTCTTCTGGGCACTTTCTCTTTGACAAAAAAAATTCTAAAACTCATCACCAAAATATGACATAATACAAACTCATATAGAAGAGAGCTAGAAAGAAAATAATAAATTAGAGAGCTCCAAATTGGATTCTAACCATTGGACGTCAAGAGGGAAGACTCAGGAACAACATACTAAAATTTCATTCCGATCAGATGTCGTTTGGTCATCAATCGTGGCTAGAGCAAATTTTTATATGGACTTTCTCTCCCTTCTGGGCACTTTTCTCTTTGGCAGAAAAAATCTAATAATCATCACCAAAATATGACATAACACAAACTCGTATACAAAGAGAGCTAGAAAGAAAATACTAAGTTAAAGAGCTCCAAATCAGATTCTAACCGTTGGATGTCAAGAGTAAGGACTCAGGAACAACATCCTAAAATTTCGTCCCAATCAGAGGTCATTTGATCATCGATCGAGGTTGGAGTAAAATTTGGTATGCATTTTCTCTTTGTTCTGAGCACTTTTCTCTTTGGCACAACAAAATCTAATACTCATCACACAAATATCACCTAATACAAACTCGTATACAAGGAGGGCTAGACAAAAAATATTAAGGTTGAGAGCTCCAAATCATATTCTAACTATTGGATGCTGAGAGTTAAGTCTTAGAAACAACATACTAAAATATCATCCCGATTTAAGGTTGTTTGGTCATCGAACGAGGCTAGAGCAAATTTTAATATGAATTTTCTCTCTCTTCTGAGAACTTTTCTCTTTGGAACAAAAAAATCTAATAATCTTCACCAAAATAAGACTTAATACAAACTCGTATACAAAGAGAGCTAGAAAGAAAATACTAAGTTAGAGAGCTCCAAATTACATTCTAACCGTCGGATGTCAAGACGCAAGACTAAGGAATAACACACTAAAATTTCATCCCGATCAAAATTCGTTTGGTTATCGATCAAGGTTGGAGCAAATTTTGGCATGCACTTTCTCTCTATTCTTGGCACCTTTCTTTTTGGCATAACAAAATCTAATAATCATCACATAAATATCACATAATACAAACTCGTATACAAGGTGGGCTAGACAGAAAATACTAAGGTAGAGAGCTCCAAATCAGATTCTAACTATTGGATTTCAAGAGGTAAGACTTAGGAATAACATACTAAAATTTCATCATGATCAGAGGTTGTTTGGTCATCGATCGATGCTAGAGCAAATTTTGATATGGGCTTTCTCTCTCTTCTGTGCACTTTTCTCTTGGACAAAAAAAACTATTAATAATCACCAAAATATGACAAAATACAAACTCGTATACAAAGAGAGCTAGAATGAAGATACTAAGTTAGAGAGCTCCAAATCGGATTCTAACCGTTGAATGCCAAAAGGCAAGATTTAGAAACAACACACTAAAATTTCATCCCGATCGGAGGTCGTTTGGTCATCAATTGAGGTTAGAGCAAATTTTGGTATGCACTTATTCTCTATTCTGGGCAGTTTTCTCTTTGACACAACAAAACTTAATAATCATCACACAAAGATCACATAATACAAACTCACACACAAGGAGTGCTATACAAAAAATTCTAAGGTAGAGAGCTCCAATTCAGATTTAACTATTGGATTTCAAGAGGCAAGACACAGGAACAAGATACTAAAATTTTATCCCGATCAGAGGTCATTTCATCATCGATCGAGGCTAGAGAAAATTTTGATATGGACTTTTTCTCTCTTCTGGTCACTTTTCTCTTTGGCACAAAAATATCTAATAATCGTCACAAAAATATAAGACAATACAAACTCGTATGCGAAGAGAGCTAGAAAGAAAATACTAAGTTAGGGAGCTCCAAATCGAATTATAATAGTGGG
>JAOTBA010000007.1:18682135-18699111 GCA_025629845.1 Erythroxylum squamatum
GCCCTTTGTGGCTTGAGATGTTATGAGAACGATGTGGAACCGATGATGGCTTATGAGGGTTAAATGAATTAACCCTACAGGGTAATACGCACACGTGTCATGATTACGAAGAGTATTGGAAATCCAGAAATAAGGAGTAATGACGAAGATCACGTTTCATGATTTCGCAAAAGTTGGATTCCGGACTCGAGCGAGGTCCAACACATTTTGGTATCAAAGCAAGATGATGAATCGATATTGGTTAAAGAGTTTACAACGAACCACGCTCAGCATCTAGTATTCTGAAGCGTAGGACTAAGAGTTGGATTCCGAACTCAAGCAGGATCCAACAGTTGTGTTTTAGTAAGAGTTGGGTTCCAGAAATGGGATCCAACATATATATATCGCGAATAATCACCTATGAAGGTGATAAAGTATTTTGGACTATTTGCGTCCATATCTAGACAACAACTATTTGTATGTATGATTTCTAACAGGTTTGTACTCCTCTTGGCACCCCTTTTAGACTTGTTAGTTTGCTTACCCTTAATGCAATCCACGCAACTCTTAAAGTCAGCAAAATACAAAGTACTAAGTACCCTTTCATTTACTAATCTCTTAATCCTCTCAATGGAGATGTGTCCTAATCTACAGTGCCATAACATAGAGGATTCTTCATTCATAGCACATCGTTTCAATCCAGCAGTGACATGCATCGAATTATAGGCATCATCATTTTGTAATTGAATGAAATAAAGACCATCAGATAATGTACCATAACTAATAACTTCAGATCCATTACATAAACTGAAACTAGAATTTGAAAAGCTAAAGGAAAAACCAAAAGGTACAAGTCTTGACACATAAATCAAATTTCTAGAGAAATTTAGAACATAAAAGGTCTTTTCCAAACACAAAATAAAGTCACTGCTCAAAACCAAACAGTAAGTGTCAATGGCTTCCACATATGAACTCGTCTTGCTTCCTGAATAGATGAATTGTTCACTTCTCATCGGTTTCCTTAGGTTTTGCATACCTTGCAAGGTATTTGAAACATGGATTGTAGAACTAGAATCAATCCACCATGTGTTATGATTAACATTAAACATATTAGATTCATAACAAGCAAATGAAAGTGAAGTACCTTTTTCTCGAGCCAGTTCTTAAATTTAGCGCAATCTTTCTTCATGTGTCTCTTCTTCTTGCAGAAGAAACACTTTGACAGTTTCTTTATATCGGATTGAGGAGAAATTTTACCTTTTCCCTTGTTTTTGACATCATCCTGCCTCTTCTTTTCTGAAACGGTCAAATTCACCCTTTCACCTTCTTCCATCAACAACCTCTCCTCTTTTTGCACACACATGGTCAACAGTTCATTGATCAACCACTTGTCCTTATGTGTGTTATAAGAGATTTTGAAAGGACCGAATTGTTGGGGCAGTGTTCACAGAATGTAATACAGCAGGAAAGATTTCGATATAGTAATACGCCCTTTATTTCAGTGAGCCTCAAGGATGACAACTGAATAATTAAGGTGCTGACAAGGGCCTTATCAGATGTAGCGAATTGCTCATCAATGGCTTTCAATAGATCTCTGAAATTATTATAATGTTCGATAGAACTATGAATACCAGCAGATATCTTGGTCTTTATGAACATTAATTACGGAGAGGTGATTAGATCTCTCCCATTTTATATAAAGTGCAACAACGTCTGGAGTGTTGGTTTCAGTCATACTCGATCGTTCATCCTTCCTAATAGCATAATCTATATCCATCCAGCCCAAATGAAGCAGAATTCTCTCCTTCCAGACCTTATAGTTGTCACCTCTCAATTCGGGAATATCACACTTAATATCATAAATATTCACAGTCTAAGTAACTACAAATTCAAAAATAAAAATATATGCTTGTTATATATTGTTCGAGACTGATAATAATTCATGGTTTACCAATGTAAATCATGCTTTTAACAGATGAATCTAGTGACATAAGACTTGCCTGTGGGCTAAAGTTCTACTCAATTAGATTCATCCATAACTTTATGATAAAACTATTTAATTATGTTCCTTCCCTTAATTCCTATGGGTAGATTAAGAAATATAATCCGATATTTCATCCTAATTAATCATACAAATATAACAAAATTTTTGTGGGTAGATTTTATCATATATGATTAATTACAATTAACTATTTAATGTGATCTTAAGGCTAAATATATAATCGTAATTAAATTGAGATGCTGTGGCTAATCCCAATTAATTAAAATCATATTGATCACTCACATTACCATAAACTTAAATAAAGCATAAACATTTGCATCAATTAATAAATAATGCAAGTAAATCAAATAATAATGCACAAATTATTTAATCTAATTTTGCATGTATAATGATCATAAATTTATACACAAACTTTCAATTAATCACAAGTAATTTGTGCAAATAATTAAACAATTATTACTAGTATGTCAAAGTTTAATTCCAATATTAGACATACAAATTAAAAATTAATATTTTTATAAAATATTAATACCAAAATGATTTTATAATTAAAATCACAACAAAATGGGTTAGGTCTTGATTAACCCATTAATTACTAATATTAACATAATTAATATTAATAAATTTTCAGAAAAAAGTCGTCTTCAACCTCCAGTTAGGTCAGGAGTGACCCGACTCCATACTCGACGCTCCAGGCGCACAAAAGACGTCAAAAGATGGATGATGGCCAACGATGGGACGACGACGACCAGTCGACGTGCGTGAGACGTCAGAAAACCAACCATGCGACGTTGCATGGATGGCAACGTCCGAAGCCATCACGTTCAATCATCGTCGTCCCTCCTCTCTTAATGGTTCAGTCACCGTTGGGTGCTTCATGGAGTATCAAAACACGACTATAACGTCCATCAGGTACAATAAACGTCGAAATATTCAACAACTTCAAGCTCATCTCTTACGGACGAAAAACTACGAGAACAGAGCATAATAGAGACATTTTTTTCAATGGTTTATAAGTAAGACAGAGACACTGAAGCTCTAATACCAAATGTAATAACATCACATGCATCTCATAATACAACAAAATGTACGTGTAAGCAAGACACATGCAAATTATTCATGTATATAGCAACGGAGGCATAATCGAATCAACATACCTCTACCCATTGCTTCACGAATGTCTAGCAACGTCTCTGGATTTTGAATCTTCTAGCCTCACTCTTACACGATGCGATGGTGTCTATTTGCATGTGTTGGAGGATAGGGACCCAAAACTAGTTTTTAAACCGTTTCAACATCTTTGCCCATCACAGAGGAGAGAACTTAGAAGTATGGGCGTCAACGTGTGCGTGATGAAGGGTTAATACATTAAATGGACCGCAATCTTGTAGGTAAATGATTACTTCTTTTTCCCTGGTTATGTTAATGCCTCTGCATAATAGAAACTTAGATCTGCGCTTTTGCTATTGAGTCAATTTCTATGCATCTCATGGTAATAAGTAACAAAATCTCTTGACCACAGTTCATCCTATATAGATATTGTCAGATTGAGATCGATCTCAAGATAACATATTTGGCTTGCCAGCGACCGGCAATGCTTGCTGGTTGGTTGAAGAATTTGCAGCACATGTCTAAAAGGGTCGGTCGTATTGTTTCTTACAAATGTGAATATTGTTGGGAAAATAAGGCAATACTTCCATGTATGTTTCAACTTGTCTTTTCTTAAAGCAAAAACAGTAATGAGACAACAAGGTATCATTAAAGGTCAACATCATTTGCTTGGGCAACATCGTCATTGTTCAAGTGTCCATTATGAAGTTCATTTCTGGTCCGAATACAATTTCTATCGGAAATTTGAAAACATCAATTATTGCAATCTCATTTAGACATGCAGAAGCACTGTGCTGTTGCAATTATTTTTCTCGTTTTATGTTTTGTTATCGATAATACGTCTGTGTTACAACCCAACTTCTCTATTCTGTCTCATACTACCCTTCCCAAGATTTCTAGTGTAAAAGCAGTCAAGTTCTGCTATTTAAAAGATTTTATCAGAATCGTTGCGGACTCACTTATCTTTGTGCAAGTTTAAGTGCAGTGAATCTATGTTAAGAAGGACAAAAGTTAGTGTATATTGTTTTTGCCTTATCTTATGTTTACTAGAAACGAAATTGGAGATGCTTTGGTTGAATTTTACTCTCATATCGTTATCACCTTTTCATTTTCCACCACATTTCGACGTAAACTTGTACTGTATTAGTAATCATTTTGTTCTTGCAATTTTCGTCAAGAAATAGTTGTGTTATGCACAATTTTTGATTGGTGAACAATCCCTTTTGAAAAGAATGCCATTGCTTCAGTCCTCTCCTCCCTAACAATTTTCATCCGAGGTTTTCCATTTCATCAAAAATCATTCACTTTTAAAACTTTAAATTAAGAATCTACTGAAAATTCTACTTCATAGCCTCATAGGTCATCGACCTACAAAAGCTGCAAAAACCTAACTTTTCTTGTTCTGCCTGAACACATGGTCTAAAGCTTGAAGTGTTGCACACAAAACTAAAGTTCAGTTGGCCATGGACACTCACACACACATTAACCGTATAATAATCTTCACCCACCCATTTCTTTGTCCTGTTTTGTTCTTTTTCCGTTTTCCTTCTCTAATCACAACATAACCAAATTTCATTATTAATGCTTAATTAACCATTTACAAAGAATTAAAAATTAATAATTATGAGTAAAAATATCGCTAAATTAAATAATAAAAAATAGACGATTAGCTTAATACCTGGGATTAATTGGGGTCCCATTCCCATTTCCCCCAGGTATAAAACAGATGATCCTTAATTGCTAAAATATACTCTCTCTCCCTGTCTATCCAGCCTCACCCTCCTCCCATGGGTAGGTGCGCGTCTGTCACTCACGGCGCTTCTCTTACTGTTCAACTCTTTACCTAGATTTCATCGCCGATCGCCACCACTACCCTGCCGCCGCACGCGGCTTCTCCGGTCAAATCCATATTCCTCATTGTGGTCTGTGGTGAAGTCTTCAAGTAAGTCTCCGGTTGTAATACGCACGTCTTCTTATTCTTGTTTCGTCTCTGTGTATATAACCAAAGAGAGACGGTTATTTATGCATGAGACAATCCGATTTTTGTTGTAGAGAAGTTTATATATGAGTTATGGGGCCTAAGAAGCGTGCCGTCGCTCCTCGCTGCAAAAATCCTCCTCTTCCCTCTTCTTCTACGGCGGCCACGGTTGATGAAGCCGAACAATCGCCGAATCATAGTAATTCTACACTTGCGAAGATCGACCCATCTATTTCTCATGAATCGGATGGCTCTTCCTACTCTGCGATTAAGCTTGAATGCGAGCGAGCGCTCACTGCGCTTCGCCGAGGAAACCACACCAAAGCACTGAGGCTGATGAAGGAATCATGTTCTCATCATGGAGATAACTCGCCTCACTCTGCCCTAATTTACCGTGTTCAGGGCACTGTGTGTGTGAAAGTGGCGTCGATTATCGATGACCCTAACGCCAAGCAACGGCATTTGAAAAACGCTATTGATTCTGCTCGTAGAGCCGCAGAATTGTCTCCGCACTCGATTGAGTTCGCCCATTTCTACGCTAATTTGCTCTATGAGGCGGCAAATGATGGGAACGAGTATGAGGAGGTGATGAGAGAGTGCGACCGAGCTTTGGAAATTCAGAATCCGGTTGATCCTGCGAAAGAGAGTTTGCAGGAGGAGAGTCAACAGAAGATAAATAGTGCGGAGGCGAGAGTTGCTCATGTGCAAAGTGAGTTGAGGAGTTTGAAGCAGAAAGCTAGTATTGCGTCGATTTCAACTTGGATGAAGAATTTAGGGACTGGGGAGGAGATTAGGTTGATACCTATTCGGAGAGCGACTGAAGATCCTATGGAGGTTAGGTTAGTGCAAACAAGGAGGCCGAATGAGATTAAAAAGGCTACAAAGACGCCTGAAGAGAGAAGAAAAGAGATTGAAGTTAGGGTTGCTGCTGCTAGATTGTTGCAGCAGAAATCAGAGTCGAGTTTGGGGCAGAATGAGGGAGAAAGGAGTGAGAAGGAGTTGGAGGGATCGAGTGGAAGCGATAAGAGAGGAGAGAGGAGAAAGTACGGGAGCAATGCAAAGAAGCAAGCAAGTAATACTGAAAGAAAGGATCACATACAGTCATATTGGGCTTCGATGAATTTGGAAATGAAAAAAGAGTTGTTGAAAATCAGGGTTAGTGATTTGAAGAGTTATTTTGGGTCATCAAAACATGGAATGGCGGGTGAGGTTTTGGATGAGGCCTTGTTGTTTGCTGAGGATAACAAAACGTGGAAATTTTGGATGTGTTGTAGGTGCATGGAGAAGTACGCAGATGCAGAAACTCATATACACCATGCGGTGCAGGAGCACATGGGAAATCTTATGCCAAAAATGCAGGATGTCTTGCCACAAAGTGTTGACAATGAGTGGGCAGACATGATTCTTAGTTGTTCTTGGAAACCATTGGATATCACCTCAGCCCTTAAGATCATCGGGAATGAAGGGAAAGGCCAGGATGTTGAGCTTGCTGACAATTTCTACCAAGGGAATCTTAATGAAGAATGTGATGATTGTTTTAAAGATGCCTGGGATTCGTCTCCGGAGAAGGAAAGTTGTAATGATTTTACTGCACGGACCAATGGCACTGATGCAACATTCAGTACTGAGTGCAAAGAATGTGATAGGAGCCTGGGTTCTGTGGCATATTCTATCGATAACTGGCCGTTGTCAGATGATCCAGAGCGCACAAAGCTCCTTGAAAGAATCCGTGCTGTATTTGAAGCTCTTATTAGACACAAGTATCTTGCTGCAAGCCACCTTAGCAAGGTGATACAGTTTACCATGGATGAGTTGCAGACCCTTACTTCTGGTTCACAGCTAATGAACCGCAGTGTGGACCAAACACCTGTTTGCATTTGTTTTCTGGGAGCATCCCAGCTCAGAAAGATCCTCAAATTCTTGCAGGAGCTATCTCATTCTTGTGGTTTGGGTAGGTATTCTGAGAAAAGCAGTATACTAGATGATTCAAACGGTGGTGTCAAAGGCGCTGAGATTAAAGAGAAGATTATACTTAATGGGGATGCTTCGTTTCTCTATTTGGATGAACATCTATTACAGTCAGATTCTGCATCGAACACATGTCTTGATAATGCTACTCAGATAGTTGCTTCCAATGTTAGCCGTGGAAATGGAGTTCTGCCTGATGTTGATGCTTTGCTGTCATGGATGTTTTCGGGCTCCTCATGTGGTGAGCAACTGCAATCATGGATGCAAAGAAAAGAAGAGAAAAGGCATCAAGGAATAGAAATTCTCCATACTCTTGAAAAAGAGTTTGAGCATCTTCAGAGCCTTTGTGAAAGAAAATGTGAGCAATTAAGCTATGAGGAAGCCTTGCAGGCTGTTGAAGATCTTTGCCTTGAAGGAGGTAAGAAGAGGGAGACTATCACAGACTCTATTAGCAGAATCTATACAGATATGCTTAGAAAACGGAAAGAGGAGCTTTCTGCCAATGGGAATCATGCTTTGCAACAGAGCAGTAGGCTTGAGTTAGATGTTATCTCAAAAGTGTTAAAAGAAGCAGAAGCTTTAAATTTAAACCAATTTGGATATGAGGATACGTATGGGGGTATGACTTCTCAGTTATGTGACTTGGAATCTGGTGATTCCAATGGCTGGGGAATCAAGGACTGTTTCCATCAAATGGACACTTGCATTGAAGTTGCAATTCAGAAACAGAAAGAACAGTTATCAGTAGAGGTGAGCATATGGACTGTGAAACACTTGTCATGAAGAACATATCATGTATTATTTTGCTTGTCTAACAAACTTACCTGGTCTTGCAGCTCAGTAAAATTGATGCACGAATAATGCGAAATGTTACAGGAATGCAGCAGTTGGAACTCAAACTTGACCCCGTTTCTGCTTATGATTATCGTATGATATTATTGCCTCTGGTGAAATCATACATGAGGGTCTGTATAAATGTCTAGAAGACAGCTAGGTCTTGTTTACTTTTTCCCCCCCTTGAATTCTACTTCATTTATCTTATGTTCAATTTCCTTTTCTAGGCACATTTAGAGGATCTAGCTGAGAAGGATGCGACAGAGAAGTCTGATGCAGCAAGAGAAGCCTTTTTAGCTGAACTTGCACTTGATTCTAAAAAGGCTGCACGAGGAGCGACTGATAATGCAAAGAATGTTCTGGAGAAGACAAAAGATAAGAAAAAGAAGGATTACAAGAAAACTAAGGATCCAAAGGTTTAAAATTGTTCTTTTGGTTGCTTTGTTTAATGGATGATTGATTAGTTATCTGCATACCATGATGTCTATCTGATTTTTTCTGTTATTGCAGAGTTCCATTTGTAATGATAGCTATTTGCTTTGTGATGAGCCTACTGATATGGGGTATGTCTGCTTTTGATCTCATGTTGCACTTCTGTATCTTTGTAGGATTAAATGTTACCATATATTTTCTATGCTGTTCCGGTAAAGTATGTGCTAATCTATGTTCATTTATTTCTGTCTTATAGTTCCCATGCAGTTGCATCAGATGGTGATGATTCTGAGCTTCTCCCAGTGAATGGTGTTGACTGGAAGCAACAGGAAGAAGAATTCAGACGTAAAATCGAGCTTGAAGCTGAGGAAAGAAAGCTCGAGGAGACTTTAGAATATCAGAGACAAATGGAGAATGAGGCTAAATTGAAACACCTAGCTGAGCAGCAACATAAGAAATCTAATCGGACATTTACAGAGGTGACTGGGGAATCTGGTGGGGGTGATGTACATACACGATCTGTAAGAATTTTGACTAGAGGCTCTCAGTTTCACTAGGAATGTATGGGATAACAATTATTGCTACTATTTTTCTTGTATATTTTAATTGAAAATGCCATTCTTGATTTGAGGTCTAGAAATTATGGCAATGATAGTATTGTCCTATTTTTTGGAAGTGCGTTTGAATACTGAAGAAATCTCATAAATATTGCCTATCAGGAAAAGTTGGTCCAAAATCATGAGTTTGCCAACAGTTCTAAGGACACGGCTGTGGTAAATGCTAATGGTGGGGCAGTTCCCAGTACCGCTATTGTCGATAAGCCTCATTACCCAAAATCAAAGCAAGGTTAGCATTGTCTAATTGGGTTTCTGAATGAGATTAGACTGGAAAGACTTTTTCTAACTTAGGTTTGTCAGGGTTACTGAATGGAGAGATTATAGAGGATGGGATGGTGATGTCAGATAGACAGACGGTAAGAAGAGGTAGACGGCAGAAGAGTGCTGTCAAATCTTTTGAAGCAAAATCATCTGACAAGGAAAAAGTTGAACTTGGACGTGGTAATTGTTTTATTTGTGTTTTCTCTTCATATTTCTTTGTAATTTTATTGGAATAAACTTTGTCGTGCATGGATGAGGGCAGGAATGTAACAAACATAACCCCTTTGTAGTGATTGACTGTTGTTGTTCAATACTAGTATGTTGATTTCTGGTTGTTATTCCCCTCCTATATTATGTTGTTGTATTCACTAATTGAATTTAGAGTTTGTTCCTTAAGCCCTTCTATGACAAGTTATCTAGAAACTCAGACTGATATTCTTGTCTTCTGTATCACAACCAGTTACTCCTGGTACAGGAGATGGTACAAGTATGACTTTGAGACATTTACAAGCTGAGGAGGATGACGAGGAAAGGTTTCAGGCTGACCTAGAGAAGGCTGTCCGCCAAAGCCTGGGTAAAATTCTTTATCATTGTACCTTCTTTTTTTTTTCTATCATCTGTTAATATAGCCATTGAAATTTTATGAACTATTAAGGTTAATTATCCCAACAGCATGCCTTATCGCTAGGATCTAAAATAATATTAGCTAAAATCCTCCGCTTGGTTTGGGCTTGTGGCTCTTTAGTCTTTATAGCATGGATAATTTGCTGTGACATTGATTCTTGTACCTCATGCTAAATGCTGCAACTCTTCATATACTTCTTTCTGGAACAATTTATTATTTGTGGTTTTAGTAACATTGTGATATGCAACTTTATGGGAATTGTTTTTCCAGGGTCATGCCTCTTTTTTTCCCTAATAACGATTAAGATACATGCTTTTTCATAAATTAAGATGTGAGTTATGATGGTTTACTTTTGCTGTGGAAAGTGTTTCGTGCCTGTTTCAGATTATATCTTGCCTTTATTGTCCTACTATTCTAGATTGTATAAATTGATTGGAACTTGTTGTTGTACCGTAGTAAACCTTTTGATCATCAGGACAAGTGGATCATTTTACCGTAGTTTTATCCCTGGCCTTTATAAGTGGGTGGTGGTTAATGAAACCATATGATATCTAGTTGTAAGTCATTTAGTTCAACTGGGTCAATACAAGTTGAAGTGTTATATTTCTAGTTATGCACTTGTACCAAGTCTTACTTTCTTACTTCAGTGATGCCACCACTCTTGGGACTTTATCAATTGAAAAGTTTTCATTTGCACTATGCTGAGTCAAACATTAGATGGAGTTCAGTTTGTATTTTAGATTGATTCTTTTGTATAGTTGAATTATTAATGTTGCACTTAGTGCAGGAATTTTAATGCATTGCAAGCATCTTTAAGTCATATGCTACTTTTACTTAATCCTTAAAGTATAGGTTGGAGAATTGTTGACTTGTCTATATGTATTATGTTCAGACACCTTTCAAGCACATCAAAAAATGCCCGTTTCTAGTCTGAGGTCACCTCAGATACCTCCAGAAGGGAATAATGTTGGTATCTTGCCAAGTGAGGTCATGTTTGGAACTGTGAGTAGAGCCGATGTGGTTGGTACTGGCCTGAAGAATGATGTTGGTGAATACAATTGTTTTCTGAATGTTATTATACAGGTAGATAACATGATTCATAGTTTCATGTCATATTAATTAGATTTATGATGACTCTCACGTCAAGAGTTCTGGTTTCTATGGTTTCTTTTTCTTGTATGATTTCAGTCCTTATGGCATTTGAGACGATTTCGAGATGAGTTCTTGAGATCAACATCAGACCATAGTCATGTGGGAGATCCATGTGTTGTTTGTGCCTTGTATGGTATTTTTACTGCTCTGAATAGTGCTTCTACTGATCTGCGAAGAGAAGCTGTTGCTCCCACTTCTCTGAGGATAGCTTTGAGCAACTTGTATCCAGATAGTAATTTTTTCCAGGAGGTAAAATAATGAGAACTACATTATTCACCCATGCTTTCTATGAGATCTTTCCTTCTTTATAATTGTTTGTTTGATTGTTGGTTCAGAAGTTAATTATGAGGTTGTGTATTTAATAAGGTATCCTGTCTAAAATGTAAACAATTGACAGGCTCAAATGAATGATTCATCTGAAGTATTGGCAGTAATATTTGAGTGCCTGCATCAAGCATTTACTACAGGTTCCAGTGTTTCTGATTCTGAATCAGGAGAAAGTAATTGTATGGGCTCCTGGGACTGTAAAAGTGACGCTTGTATAGTGCATTCTTTCTTTGGAATGGATGTTTTTGAGCAAATGAATTGCCAAAATTGTCAAAGGGAGTCCAGACATATGAAGTACACCTCTTTCTTCCACAATATAAATGCCAGTGCCCTCCGAACAATGAAGGTAACTACTTTCAGTTAAACATTTATGTTGATTGCCTTTTTTTTTGGGTAATAAAAGCTTAGTAAATATTCTATTCTTAATCTATCATGCCTTTGCTTATAGACATTTGCATAGAAAAACTTACCTAATTAGCTATATGCCCTCTGATCTTCCATCTTTATGCAGATTATGTGTGCTGAAAGTTCTTTTGATGAGCTTCTTAATCTTGTTGAGATGAATCACCAGTTAGTTTGTGATCCTGAGACTGGTGGTTGTGGGAAGCCTAACTACATCCATCACATTTTGGCAACTCCACCTCATGTTTTTATAACAGGTGATTTGACTGACCGAGTAGAGATTTGTGCCTTAACTAGTCCACTCCTTTGGAAACTTGAAGCAGTGTGTTTTTTGGACTGCAGTTCTAGGTTGGCAGAAAACATGTGAAAGCGCTGATGACATAGCAGCAACATTAGCAGCCCTAAGTACTGAGCTAGATATCAGTGTACTTTACCGTGGACTGGATCCAAAGAACATTCATAACCTGGTGTCAGTGGTATGCATCTTGACTGGGCTCAACTTATGCCATTTAGTTGTGATTTGGCTTTGAAAACATTTATTGTTATCCGATTGGAAAGTTTTGGGGTGAGTTTTAATAACATTTTAAGAATGAGGGAGGATATTGTAACATGTTGAACCTCAAGGAAATATAAACAAACAAGAAGATATTAAAGTATAAATAAATTAAGAAGAAAAGGGGATAGGGAAAGGGAAAAAATTCCTCATTATTTCAACCATAAGGCAGACAAATGATATTAAATCTGAAAATTTACGTCCAAAGCCAAAGCCACTTGTCTTAGTTATTAGAGAATAAGAATGATGTGTCAAGTGAAAAATTTTTCTTCATAACTGAAAAGTGTTTGAAGTCGAAAGTTCTTGACTGACTTGCAAATTGAAAACCCCATGGGGATGTGGCGTATGATTAACAACAAAATTGTAGTTGTTTCATAGATGAGCTTATCCTTGACTTCTTGAATATCTGCTTATATTTCTGAAATATTGATTGTTCATCATCGGCAAAATGCTTATTAGATATAATGTCTTTATTCCTTATACTTCTTCTGGATATTAGGTTTGCTATTATGGGCAACATTATCATTGCTTTGCATATAGTCCTGAGCATCAACAATGGATTATGTATGATGACAAGACTGTAAAGGTAAATTCCACTTCAAATGCAAATCACGTCATTTTTGTGCAACTGTTCAAGTGTCACAATTTGCTTGTGATCTCTAGGTAATTGGTAGCTGGGCTGATGTTCTTTCTATGTGTGAAAGAGGGCACTTGCAACCTCAGGTTCTTTTCTTTGAAGCTGTAAACTAGTGCTTTGGGTGGAATCTTGTCAAATGTTATTCTGCTTTGTGGAGCAAGGTATCTATCAGAAGGTGTAATTTAAAGAGATGGAAGTACAGCTTCACCATGATACGGTTCAATCTGTAAAACTTGCAGAATGTTTTCCGAAGATGGTTAAATTTTGGCATATACAGATGGGGATATAAAAATCCAAAGTTTTGGTATAAGGGAAGGCGGTTTTATAGGGAAAACTTGGTCTTTCTAGGGAAGAAAGATGTATCGACAGTGAATTTCTTGTAGGTTGGAGGACTAAGCTAATGCTTGAAAGTGTAAATTTTGCATCTTTTTCCTTCCCATAATTTTTGTCAAGAGTTGTCGGGAGTCTGTTCATAAAGTCTTTCTCCTTTCCTTCTGGTGATGTCTTTCCAGTTGAGGTTGGTTGTTCATGGAATAAGGAAGCCAGTAATGATTGCTTGACTGCCAATGCATATGCTGCCGCGGTTTATATATTGGAAGCGCGGTTTATATATTGGTAAATGGCTTCCTGTTGTTGCTGGGACAGTAGGGAGATACCAATAGAGCATTTATATGTGGGGATTTAGCTGATTAGGTTACGAGCCGTCAGCTAGGTGATCCTTTTAGTTGAGCACTTTTCCCCCTCGAGTTACTGTATAGATATCATTGTCTCTTTTTGAGTCTTACAAGAACAATTGGTGTAGTTCATAGTTTTCTTATTTATCTGTCAGAGTTTTCTTATTTATCTGTCAGATATTTGATATAACCATCTAATTTTCTGATTACTCATCCTTAGGATTAGAAGCCCACGTTTTTGCCATAATATTTATACACACACACACACACACACATATTATAGTATGGAATTATGTATTAGACATGAGTTGTAACAGATTCAAGGTTTTCGTTTGAAAATTTCGATTATTATTATTATTATTAGAACTCATTTTTCCCTTCAGATTTGTTTTAAACGGATATGCATTAATCATGATTGTATTTAAATATAAATATAAAATCAAAATTGTCACCAATGCGATTACTATTTTCACTAAGTTTAGGTTAATTCAGATAAAATATCTTTGCTTAATTAATTAGCTTCACCAAATCTACATATCAACCAGATATAATAATACTACTTCCATGTAAATTTATACAAAATTTGTAGATTGAAAAGATTAGAAAGAATATATTATTTTCAAAGATAAAAACTTATTAATAAAGTAAAATAAGGAAATTATTACGAGGGAAAAAAAGGTTAATTATAAAAAAAATTACAATTAAATATATGAATTTTCAATTTTTTGTAGATATAGTCTAACATTAGTGTCAAGCTATATTAGACGTATTTTCCGACATTTAGGATGCCAGGTGTAATGGATTTACATGTCATAATTTTGTAAATTTTAATTAATTGATATTAAATAAAATAATTAATATACCTAACACTAACTTATCTAATTTCATCCATTGCAGAAGTAAGCCATTTCTGGCCACTGTTCACCATATAATATGGTGATTTGAATGTGAATGAAACAAGTTAGGAAATGGGACTCTTTTAGGACATTTTTGGCTACCAATTTCACTATATAATATGGAACAACCAGAAGAGAATTAGAAACTTTTGACTGTTTTCAACTCTCTCTCTCTAGTCCTCGTCCAATATCTTAAACCATAAAATCACTGAAATAATTGTGCAATAACATGGGCAGGAGTTCTTTTTGTGCAAAGGAAGGCTTGAATAGCCGTTGAAGACAGGATAATGATTGATTTGTTGGAAAACTGGGTTGAGATCCGATCCTGACCATAGCAGAATAATCACAAAATTTTTTCGTGACTTTTGATTTCCTAAAAACCAAGATCTATTTAATGCTATAAAATGATTAGTACAAATCATAATAAAGAGAAATTTAATTTGTACTTTATTCCGAAGCTTAATCTTTGTCTGGTCGTATCCCTCGAACTATTCCTGAAATTGATCCGTCTCAACTACCGTAGCCGCACAAGTGTCTAACCTCTAGCAGTATCTACAGAATAGGTTGAGAGAACTCTGTAACTCTTACAGAAAGGGTTAAGCAAAAAGTACTAGCTCCATAGAGCTTAAGCCTATTTATAGTAACCTTTGGAAGTCTTAGTAATTTAATTGAAATTAAATTCTAATTTCAGTTAAACTTTAATTAGAATTATAACTAATTCTAATTAAATACCAATTAATCCCACATAAGATTCAATATCTCATATTAATCCTTATTTATTAAATATCTCATATTTAATCATAAAGTTTTTCAAACTTTACAATCAAGTCCAGCTTGATTAAATTAACTTTACTCTCTTCAACTCATTTTATATGTGAGACCCATTAGGTTCCAAAATATGTTGGCAATGATTATAAAATATAATTTTAATTCATAATTAAAATTAGATAAATTAAAAATCCTTTTAATTTATCTTTAATTCTTCAATTAAACAATTTATAATCACAAATTAAGATTGACGTCTAGCAATGCATCAGGACCATCCAAATATTTAGGAATTGTATACTTTTTTTGTATAATTTAATCCTTTCATCATATAATGTTCCAATTAGATATAGAGCATGGAGTTAATGTCTACTCTATTTTGGGTCTAGTTATATTAGTTCTCCGCCAATAACTATCAATTTAATTAATGACATTTGTAAACTATCTACAAAGCATCATTTCACCTTGGCCAAGGATTTCTTAAATTGATACTAATCGAGAACAATAAAACATTCTCTCTAATTACTTTAGAGTGATGAATGATATATTGATCACTCAACTATCTCCATATAGTTCATGCTACATTTAATGACTACCAATTAAATGACCTATGATTAAATAAATCATAAATAGTATCAAAATATAGCAATCCTCATATAAAATAACTTTAATGACCTCAAGTTAAAGGATCACTTATGTAACATCCCATCACCGATGGGAAGGGTAAACTAGTATTTTGGAACGAGTTAGGAGTGTTAAAAATTGTTTTGCTATGTTCAGGAATATTGTGCCTCTATATATACATGAATAGAAAATTTTGCCCATGCGCATGACTCTACATGCATTTATGACATTTCTCGGTATATGTGTCTAAATGTGATTTTTGTGAAAAATATAATTTTTGTGCTTGAAAATTTAATTGGCGTGGGTTTTTGTGAGTTTTACATTTTTGGGGAATTTTAGAAATTTTTCTGGAATTTTTCGGAGAAAATTTTCGGACCGAAAAAATTGCCAAGGGGCGGACTCATGGGATTTTCGGTACTGGAAATGACTGTCCAATGGTACTGAAAATTTAGATACATGATTTTAGGATTTATTACTTTGAGCCATTAGAATTTGGAGAGAAATTGGAGTAAAAATTGAATTGTTATTGGAAAGGAAATAAAAGAGGGCTTAAAAACAAGACAAGTGACAAGTGACACATGTCACTTGCCTAGGTGGGTCTTAGACTTAATGGTTATTTAATTAACCTAATGTTGGTAGAGTTCCACGACACTTCAAATTGAGAAAGAGTAAAAAGGTGATTTTAAGTGCTTTCTTCCTTCTCATCCGTAGGTGTTTCCTTCTTCTTCTTTCGTTGGTTCTTCATCCACCATACAAAAAGCTCTCCCTTGTTACTTGCTTGCTCCTCCTTTATTCACACACAAATCCAAACTTAAGCCTTATGATGATTATTGTTGTGAGTGGTGGTCGTATGTGGTGTTGAGAGGTAGAGAAATTGTAGTAGTTGAAGAATTGAAGATTTGAAGCTTGTTTAGGTGAGAATTAAGTTGTATGTTCTTAAATTGGTAGTTAGATGCATTAATTGTGATTTATTGTGCATTAATTTCATGAAGCTTGTGGTTTGATTGTTTGGGTATAAGTTCATGTTTGTGTGAGGATGAATGATTTAACATGTTTTGGATTGGTTTTGGATTGGTTTAAGTGTTTTGGATTGGTTTTTATGATGTTAGATGAGTGGTAATTAAAGTAAGAAAATTGTGT
>JAOTBA010000007.1:18716490-18728272 GCA_025629845.1 Erythroxylum squamatum
GCAATTTCAGTGCCATTTAACCATAATTGCCTACTACCAGTCCCAGTTACTCTGCCACTTGGCATTTTCTTAGTTCGGAAAATTCCCACCGATTTCACTAAAATTTTTCAAAATTATTCAATTAGTAATTTCACTCTCCCAATAAATTTTTAATACCAATAGCCCATACAACTCAAGACAATACCGTCCATTACCCATTATACCCGGGCTGCCAATGCATGAACCCTTATTGCTATATGCCAGTATTTACTAGTCGCGTGCGTGCGACCCCTTATGATGCATGAGCAGTAGATGTGTTGTCCCAATTTCTCTATTAATCACACTTGTCCCCAAATGTTCAGGGTTCTACCCTTTTAACGGGAACGGGATGTTACATCACTGATCGAACCGGCCGATCCGGTCCGGGTTTCAAAACAGAGGTATACATTTTGATACCATATTTTTAGTAAATTTATGCATAGAGATGATAGGGACATTTAGTTATAATTATTCTTCTATAAAAGCCTACCTTAGTTTTTACCCTTAAAGAATCATTTTGAGCCTTGACATTTCTTTTTATTTTTCATATTAACCTTGTTTCAAGCCATTTTTTCCCTTCCATTGATTTTCTAATTATTTTGAGCCTTAAATTGGGGGAATTGTATAAAGCTTATTTGCATAAGATTTTAACCATTTTCATGAAAAGTAAATTAGTTGCTTCAAGTTGTATAAAATTTTAATGCTTTCTATAAAGAAAGGGGGAAAAGTATTTTTTAAAAATCTCCTCTTTGATTTTTCTTGTTCTAAAAAATAATAAATAAAAGATTATGATATGATTAAAAGTATCTGATTTGAATCTTATGAATTTTGAACTGATTTAAGTTAAAACTTATGTAGATAAATTTGCATGGTTCTTTCAATTTGTTAAACCTAAAATTTCCTTTCTTATTATACCTTTACCTAAATCACATTACAATTGTTATAAAAAAACCTTTGATTTATACATTAAATTCACATTTGTTAGTGGTGAAGATATGATTCATGAGCAAGGTTATAGAAACAACTTGATATGCTTTGAACTAATAGTTTAATGAACTCTAAACATTTTAAATGCTTAGAGTGAAATTCACAAAAGGGTGTTAAGTCTTGTTTCATTTTATTTTGTTGGAATTGATGAGATGTTATGCTTTTATTCTAAAATTTTATCTTACGAGTGTTTATTCTCTTAATTGTTATTTTATCTTAAACCTTTAATATATATATATAAACTTTTAGGATATTTTTGGATTACATAAAGGAAAATGAGAGGTTAATAAGAGGATGATTGATATATTGAATTGATATATGCTTATAGACAAGCATGAAACTAATGTGGGGGAATTTGATAAAATGTGATTAGACCCAATTAATTAGAATTATTTCTTTTGTTTTGGTTGATTTTGGTGCTTAATTGGTAAAACTAATATTTATTTTGTTTTAGGAAATAGAAAATGAAGATTGGACTAAATTTAGCTTGAAATATCTAATTGGAGCATCGTTTGTCAAAGCTATAAATGTTGGGAAGATGAAGTAAAAGAAGATATATTGTTGAAACTGATGAGATGAGATCTCACCCGGAGCAAACTCACTCTACGAAGTTTAGTCTAATTAGAAGACTTTATTTTTAACTTTATTATATAGGGATTTTGATTTGTTTTTTAATTATTATCTCTAAAGATATGCTGCTATATGAACTATAAGAGATACTAGGTAAGCTAGAATATTAATAAACAACATTTTTGGAAAGGTAAGAACACGTTATTATCTATTTTTCTTTAATCTTTTCATTACATTTTGTGAGGAAAAGACAGTCATGAATGGTTAAATCTGAATTTTTTGATTCAAGAGGAATTAAAACTCCATTTTTAACTTTGGGAGGTTGTGCTCTAAACTTGAATTTTATTTTAATTCAAGTATTTCTTGTTTTTTAGTTTCCATTTCATAAGTAATTAATATTGATTGATCAGAAAATTTGGTTCATTATTAATTATTCGATTGCTATTAATAAGTTCAATGAACTTTATTTTTCATGAATGATTGGTACAAGTAGCAAGTTTTTGATTAAATGCTAGGTTTTAATCAATTAATTTTAAAAAAATAAGACTTATTATGACTATCCTAATAGGTTTCATATTAAATGCTTGAGTTGTGAAAAAATATTATTTTTAGAGTACTTATCAAAGTTATAATTAGATGAGATCCTTTCCTTAAATCAGAGTTAGTAAAAATTAAGTTACTTATTTTTATTTATTGTGACTTCTTATTAATTTTATTTAATTAATTAATTAATTATAAACCCCCTCCTCCACTATATTTTTTAATTGAAATTAAGAATTTAATATTTAGTTCTCTTAAGATTTTAACTAATTCTATGACTACTACAATAATTTAATGAATCAGAGATAAATTTTGAAGGCTTCGACAACCTATTCAAGTAGCCACGTGATTATGATGAGCAATCACCGTATAAATAGGGATGGCAATGGGCTGGCCCATGTCAAGTTTTTTAAATAATTTTTTAAATTAAAATATAGAATAATTTATTTTTTTAGTTAGATCAGGGTCTAGGTTGCCCAAACTCAGGCTTACCTGAGGCCCAACTCTTCTAAGTAAAACGAAGTTGTTTTGCTTAGAATAATTAAACCTTGAGTTTGTCTAGGCCTGGGCCTGGCCTATGACCGGCCCATTGAAAACAACTAAATTTAGACCTATGGGCCAAAAATTGTCATCCCTACGTATGAAGAGGGTACGTAAGAAATAACAACCTAGCCTTTTATAGAATTCTGGGGACAATTTACATTTAAAATGTTATCTAAATATTTTAATATTTTATATAAGAAGACTTCAATTATTTAAATACGAGTTTTTAGGTTTATAAAGATCTCACTACCTTTTTGTTTGGCTAAGAACCCAAAGATTATTCTTTAATCTACTATTATTAGAATAATAATAAAAATCATGTTGGTATGAGTAGAATTAATAACATGTGGAAGGAGATACAATCTTAGAGTTATTTATTTATCACTACAAAATCCTTAACAGAGCTATTATATAGTGATAAATTATAAAAATAAAGATTAGTGCCTATATCTTCTTAGTTGCTTGATGGTCCATCTCGCTCTATCTTTGGTTATACCATGCTAATGCTTTCTTTCTAACATTGTTTTATATCTTGAACTAGAACTTCAAGCCCTTTTATCATTTGTTCTAGGTTATTCTAATACCAATTATACCAATTTTGAACCAGTATCACCCACTATTGAACCTGATATGTCATTTTCATATGTTTTCCTCAACATAATCTTTCTATCCCCACTAATACGTCTTTCTTCTAAGACTTGAAGTGGGAAATATAAAAAATCTCAATTTTCAAATACTATATCCTTTAAGGTTATTCTAAAATTTTTACTAAGCATATGAAACTTACAAAATTCTACATTCTTGTGTTTTTCATCCTTCAATAAGCACTCTTTATGAAGTTCCATCATCTCTTTCTCACCAAGATGATTTACCTATATGTAATATACTATAGTATTATTATCCTTCCGCCTTGAAGACTAATAAACAACTACCAATCTCATTATTTTCTTTCCCATTAAGACATAGATATTGTGTTGTAATTTTCCTTCTCTTCACATTCAAAACACCCTTTATCACCTTAGGCTATCCACAATCACTAGGAAACTTATACTCTTGAATAGTAAGAGTATCTTTGGAAATCAAATTCTTATGAAACTCAAGAATATAGTAGGCATCTAATATTGTAATAATTTCATCATACATTTTGATCGGCATTAAACCACTACCTTTGATAACATGCTCTGCATCATCACCTAATTTGATAATATGATTTCATTGTTTAAAAGAATATAAATTATTCTAATTAAAAGTCATATATTAGGAAGTGTTGTGTCTATCACCCAATAATTTGTAGAATCAAAATTACTTTTAGTCAAAACATCAATACCTTTTCCATCCTCTTCATCAGAACTCTTTTGGACTACAACAACACTTGCTTTTCAATTTAATTTTGTTTTCTCATTTTTATTTTTTATGTAGACAATCCCTCTTAAAGTGCCCTTTTTCTTTACATTTAAAGGATCACACAACTTTAGCCTTCAATTGGATCATAAATTACTCCTATTTCCACTATCATTTTGCTTATTCCTTCCTCTATTAACAATCAGACCTATATTTGTTCCACCTTCTTATATGCCAAAGGCTCTTTTTTCAACTCTTAAGAATGTAGAACATCCTTAACATCACTGACAAAAAATAGTCTCTTTGTTATACAATACAGTATTAACAAAATTCACTTATAAACTGGGCAAAGAATTCAAAATAATTATGTATTGATCCTTGTTAAAATTGACCTCAATTTTAACCTTAATGCCTTATAAATCTAAGATAATCTAATTAAAATTATCTATATGATATTTTGCCTATGTACTTTTTGTTATCCTTAAGATATACAAAATGCTACTTTTAATATAAACAATTTGTAGTGATTTCCTCTAATACTTACTTTTAAGTTGTTTTCATAACAAAGCAACAATTGTTACATAAACTACCTCTCTTAGGAGCTCCTCACTGATGAAGACAGTAATAAAGTCATATAAACAATAGAAGTTGGAGTTAGTATATAATTTTTTTAAAGAACAACTTGATAAACATCATTCTATTTAGGAAATTCTAGAAGAAGTCCTAAACTCTATTAATTCCATCACTGAGCAAGAACAATAAGAGATGATCAAGGATGTCACAAAAGAGGATATTCAAGCAAAATTGTTTTCAATCCATCTATATAAGGTCCATAGGCCTGATGGATTTAATGGGAGATTTTTCCAACATACATGGGACTTCACAAGGGACATTATTACAAGAGCAATTTAGGAATTTTTCAAAGCAATAGACTTCTTAAAGAATGGAAAAAGACCTAAATCTGTCTAATTCCAAAGTACAAAAATGTAAGTAAATTGACATAATATAGGCCCATTTCCTATTGTAATGTAGTATGCAAATTAATTTAAAAAATTATGGCAAATAGAATGAGGAATTATCTAAGCAAAATTATAAACCCAACCTACAATGCATTTATGCAATGTAAAACCATTGGAAACAACATCTTTCTATGTCAAGAATTATCTAAAGGATATAACTTGAGGAAATTTATTAGAAGTTGTAGATTAAAAATAGACCTGATAAAAGCCTGTGATTCAATCAGCTAGCGGTTCATTGCTTAAATACTTTAGGCTACAGGTTTTCCCATTAAATTTAGCAGATGGATTAAGGAATGCATAACCACTCCATCATATTCCATATTGATACATGGATAGCCAACAATGTAGTTCAAGGCTACTAGAGGACTCAGGCAAGTGGATCCTTTATCCCTTTACCTATTTGTACTTGGAATGGAGGTCTTAATCGGTATAATGGCTTATAATATATCCAAAAATCTTGAATTCAAGTACCATTATAGATGCAAGTAAGTGAAACTTTATCATCTATTATTTACAGATGATGTGTTGTTCCTGTATAGAACTGATCAATCAACCATTGACCTAATATTAGACACATTGGGGAGATTAAAATCTCTATCAGGGCTAGTTTTTAATCTATCTAAAAGCTCAATCTAATTGTATGCTGATGTGGATCTATAAGTGGCAACAAGGGCTATAGATCTAGGAATCAATTATGCCAGGTTACCTTTTAAATATTTGGTAGTTCCCATTACTTAAGAAAAACTTAGTACAACATATTGCTTCCTTCTAGTGGATTTCATTAATAGGAGACTGAATAATTAAAGCTACAGATTTATAAGCTATGGTGGAAGACTTCAACCAATCATATCAGTTCTCGGCAATATGGCAACCTATTGGTCGGCTCATTTAGCACTCCCCTAACCATCTTGAAATCCATAGATAAGCAGATGAGGGATTTCCTTTGGAGGGGATCAAGCAATCAAAAGAAGGCTCCAATAGTGAAATGATATAATGTTTGCACTCCTAAGCATTCAGGTGGCTTAGGAATCACTTCCATGAAAACTAAGAGTAGATTACTATTGGCCCAAAGGCTATGGGACTATGCAAGGATAAAGAGGAACTATAGGTGAAATGGGTGCATATAGTCCACATCAAGAAGAAGAATATATGGACCATTAATCTTAACACAAGCATGTCCTAGACACTTAGACAAATCCTGAATGTGAGGCAATGGATGCCAAAAACAATAAAGCACAAATTTAGAACAAGTTATATGGATACTTAATAAATCACTAGTATTCTTTACAAAAGCTTGCAAGAATTTCTAATCAAGAACATCAAACAACAAGGTGCAGTGGAGTCAATTGGTTTGGTACCAAGATGTGAGTCCAACATAGTCATTTATTCTATGGCTTGGAATAGGAGGGCACCTTCCCACAAAAGACAACATCGAGTTCATTATAAATTCCAAAAACTATTAGCTATACTCAGTGCAACTGGAAAGCATAGTGCATATGATGACTCAATGCAATTACACTAAGGCAATCTG
Organism: Erythroxylum squamatum; assembly: GCA_025629845.1. NCBI lineage: Eukaryota > Viridiplantae > Streptophyta > Magnoliopsida > Malpighiales > Erythroxylaceae > Erythroxylum > Erythroxylum squamatum. The sequence goes on from JAOTBA010000007.1 coordinate 18,723,040, forward strand.
GAGTAGGATCACTTGTTTGCTGAACAAAAACTGTAATGCAATTGATTGGAATGGAGTAATTGAATGAGCCTCAACAGTGAAAACGGGGAACAAAGCATATTACAAGATGAAGATCAACCTTGTTGCAATGGTATATAACTTATGGGAGGAAAGAAATGGAAGATTATTTAAAGCTGAAACTAAAACTTATGAGGAAATATTCCGCAAAATTGTAATGCAAAGCAGATTATCCATTGTAGGCAGGGGACTATAGCATAAACTGACTCAAAACATGAAGGAAAGATGAATGTTGGAATAGGTATTAACGTGAGATTGTTTTAGCTGTTGGCCTCTTGTATTTGATCAAATGCTTTTTGTGAATGTGTATAGATTTTTGTATTGTACATATCCTTATTATTAATATTAATGAATTAACTTTGGAAAAAATCTATTCTTTTTTAGTGCCCTTAAATTCTTTAACAGATTTTATTCTCATCCTAATGTCGCTACACATCCTTACTAAACAAGTACTGCCTTTATCTTCACCTTCTATATAGTAAAATCTTTCGATCCAGTGAATTTCTTAATATTAAACTTTTGAAGAGACATTTTGATAGCAAAACATATGCTTAACTATCAATTTTTTGAGATACCAATTGCTTTTTATACCAATTGTTGCTCAAACGGAAGCAATATAAGAAGAAAATAAATGGAACAAAAAAAATTTACATGATTTGACCAATTATGTGACCTATATTTATGGCCAAGGAGATATACTTCTTTTATTACATTGAGAAAGACAATAAAAGATGAATAGCATAGAACAATCTTTTCAATCTCGCAAAGGTTCTCCCTTATATAACCTTTATTAAGGCATTTATAAACTAGGACTATATGTAAGAAATTTAAATACAGTGAAGCTTTATTTTTATCGAAGTCCAAAATTATTGGAAATTTATTTTCATAAATGCCTAGCCACATTGAAATTCCATCTTTAATCTTTATGCGTCTTCAAAATTTATGTCACGAGTCTGACACATGTTCCATATACAACACCAGCACTGATTTACTTCTGAGTATATTTAACCAGTACAAGACTAATGTTGGTCTCATGTTTCTATCCCATGCATGTTGGTTAGCTTTTCAATTTTACTACTCGCTAAAAATCCAAGGCATATCTAGATGTGTTGTGATAATTTATTCTTCCGTCTCCTCTCTTTTACTTATTTAAAATTAGTGAAAGTTAACCTCAAAGGTACAGGTGAGTCAGTAAGGAGTTCTTTTTATTTAAGTGAGGTCGCGAGTTCAAACCACCCTCGTATATGTAGCTGTTTAAAAATTAGAGCCAGGACTTTGCCTACGTTCCTGAGTCCTTGCTGATCCCTCCAATATCTAGGCTCTGTTGAATACTTGCATAAGAGATAAATTAAAAAGTTCGTAACTTCATGAATAATAGATCAAATTTGGCTATGAAAATGGAGAAATTGAAGCTCAACACTAAATGGTTCTCCACGGTAGCCAGTGTATGGATCCAGTGCACAAGTGGCTCTCTCTATACCTTCTCCATCTACTCGCCAATTCTCAAGTCAACTCAAGGCTACGATCAATCAACACTCGACACCGTATCCGTTTTCAAGGATATTGGAGCCAACTGCGGCGTGCTTTCCGGCGTCCTGTACACTTCTGCCACCTCCGACCACAACTCCTCCGCCGTTGTTCTTGGCCCCTGGATGGTTCTTTTGGTGGGGGGAATTCAGTGCTTTGCGGGGTATTTCTTGATGTGGGCTGCCGTCACCCGTTTGATTCCTCGCCCGCCTGTTGCCGTGATGTGCTTGTTCATGTTAACGGCGGCTCACGCTCAGAGTTTCTTTAACACAGCGAACGTGGTCACCTCTGTAAGGAATTTCCCTCACTATACCGGCACAGCCGTTGGGATCATGAAGGTAGGTCCACTCCATTCACTGATAGAGTTTGTGTCTCTTTGCTGGTCAAATTTTGGTTCTTTCTTTGAAATTTTGTTATTTACAGGGATTTCTTGGTTTGAGTGGAGCAATACTAATACAAGTATATCAAACACTGTTCAACGGCAAAGCTGCTTCGTTTATTCTGATGTTGGCACTTCTGTCAAGCGGTGTACCCTTATTACTGATGTGGTTTGTGAGAATCTACAACGTTGAGGAAGGTGATCATGAGAAGTTCCTTAATAGAGTCTCTGTAATTGCTTTGGTTCTTGGTGGTTATCTTATGTTTGGTATCATATTGGAGCAAATATTTAGCTTCCAATTGGTTCTGCGTGTCATCATGTTTGTGCTGCTCGTGATAGTACTTGCATCCCCTCTTTTTATTGCAACGAAACGTGACAATGATTCTGAAATTGTTTCTGTGCGGAGTCGGTTAATTGATGACTCTAAGAAGCTGGTAGAGCAGGATTCTACAAGTTATCATCGTCCGCACGGACACAGTTCTGATTGTGTTGATTCTAGCGAAGAAAGCCGTCTGGAAGTAGTTGAAAACCTGAACCTTTGGCAATCTATCTTTACATTGGATTTCTGGATTTTGTTTCTGGCTATGGCTTGTGGTATGGGCTCAGGACTTGCCACAGTCAATAACTTGAGCCAAGTAGGAGGATCTCTCGGTTACAGGAGACATGAGACAAGTACATTGGTTTCCTTGTGGAGCATTTGGAACTTTTTAGGAAGGTTTGGAGCAGGATATATATCTGATTATTTGCTACGCAGCAGAGGATGTGCTAGGCCATTGTTTATGGTCATTACTCTTGTAGGCATGACTCTTGGCCATCTGGTGATTGCTTCTGGTTTGCCTGGTGCTCTCTATGCAGGTTCAGTGTTGTTGGGTGTTTGTTATGGTTCTCAATGGTCACTAATGCCTACAATTGCTTCTGAGATATTTGGTGTACAGCACATGGGCACCATATTCAACTCCATCACAATTGCATGTCCCGTTGGATCTTACATATTCTCTGTGCGAGTGGTTGGATATATATATGATAAACAAGCATCAGAGGAAGGGAATAAGTGTATTGGAACTCATTGCTTCATGTTATCGTTTCTGATTATGGCTTCTGCTACGTTGTTAGGCTCAGTTGCAGCATTAGGATTGTTCCTGCGGACAAGACAGGTCTACAATCATGTTATACTCAGAAGACTTCAACATTTGTCAAGAGAATAGAGATGGCAACTAGCCCGGCAGTCGACAAATTAGGCCTAGATTGACAGGGCCTTGGCCTGTTTTTTTTTTTAATTTCAAGTCTCAAGTTGGGTTCTATGTAAAATGACATTATTTTGGCATTTTTTTTAATTTTCAAAAAATTCATGTCAAGCCGTCTTTAACCAGTTTGAGTTTGGGCTTGAGTTTGTTACCTTGGGCTCGATTGGGCCTTAGGTCGGACTCCGACTCTAGCAGCAGGTCGGGTTGTCTTGACCCAAGATTAGTCCAATCCATTGTCATCCCTCTAAGAGAATGAATATAATAGGACTATGTATAACACATCATTTAGTAACATAAATAGGCTTTGGATTTTGAGTGAGTCATTACTTGGATGGATTTGTGTAACATGCATTTAGTAACATATATTGTCTATACCTTTTGAGTGAGTCATTACTTGTATAGATATGTGTAAACTAATTCCTTTTTTTTATTAGCCATTACTTGTCAATATCGATTATTTATCGGTAAATTTTGAAAAATTTAGGACTAAATTGTAAAATTAAAAACTTTTAACTCAAATTTTGTCTCTCTTCCTCTTGACATTTTGCTTCTGCCTCTCCTTGAGTTCAGATCCTCTGTTCAATATTATGATGTCTTATTATGTCCTATAAATTTCATCCATTCATTTATGTGGTCTTAAGTAAGTCCCGCATAAATAAGCATAAAACTCGTATAAATAAATGACTAAAATTTATGGAACAAAATAAGATAACACAATATTAAACAGAGGAACCCGTCCCGCCTCTCCCCCTCTCCTATCTTCCTGTTGTTGTCTGTTGCCTCTCCCGCTGCACAATACCACCAACTTGTCGCGCCACCACTACCAGCTCGCCTCCTAGTCGTAGCGTCACCACTCAGCTATCCACAAAGCAGCAGATCCAGCCTCTTACAGTCACCACTGGACAAAATCGCTGCGTCGCACCATTGCCACGCTTGACGCCAGACCATTGGGCCACCGCAACGACCTCACCGTCGCCACTCTTCACCACGCAGTTGTCACTGACCAAACATTTTGTCATGCTCTGCAGCCTCTGCTCCTCTTTAAGACTCCAACAATTGTTGATTTGCTGCTACCTTTTAGTCTTTAGCCTATTAGTTTTAGGTTGTTTAAATTTGTTGCGTGAATCATTAAATTGATTGAATTCAAATAATGTCAATTGTGCACTTGCGCTTGTGATTTATATGTGTGTGTGTTTTAATTTAGATATTAGAGTTTAGACAATTACTCAATTAGATTTAATTTATTTGGCATAATCAAATTATAGATTGTGTTGTGACAATTGTGGTTTTAGTAATCAAATTGTAGATTATGTACTTCAACTTTTATGATTGGGTTAAATTTTATTTAATTTATAAATTGTGTCGTGTACTTGGGTTTAATAATTACTAATTAATAGTGCCGTAATTTTGTTTAATGTAAAAAAATACTCCCTCTGTTTCAATATAAAAGTCGTTTTACAAAAATACACGTTTTTTAAGAAAATTAATAAAATGTCATATATACCCTTATTTACTCCCATAAAGTTACTCCTGCAAAATTAATAACACCGTAATCAACGTCTTAAATGATTGATAAGAAAATAAAATAATTAATGTTTTTAGAGTTTCCATGTTTCAACTTTAAAGTTCCAATATTTAAGCACTGCAACTCTTCATACGGGCGTCCCTTCGTCTCCACCATTATGATTTTAAATCAGATTTGTCAAGAGAGCACAGTGCCAGCTAGTGCTCTCTTTCTCTTTCTTACAGCACACACAGTGCCAGCTAGTGCTCTTCGGTAGAAGCACTAGCAGAAACAGTAATCCTCCAAAAACGTGTTTGTCTGTAGCAAATGGGAAGTGGAACAAATTGCTGCTATTGTAGAATATAAATATATATTCATATTATGCCCGAAATTTAAAAAAAAAAACTCTTACAGTAATCTGACCTGAAATTTTTAAAATTGATTAATTCAAATTTGGAGCCAAACACAATAACATATGAAAATTTTAGAGCCTAAAAATTTACATAATGTTTAAAAATTTTG
>JAOTBA010000007.1:18784547-18803903 GCA_025629845.1 Erythroxylum squamatum
CCATCGTCTTCATCTTGTTGTGAAAGAAATTGGAGTACTTACTCTTTTATTCACTCCCTTAAAAGGAACAAGATCAAACCTAAGCGTGCTGAGAGTTTAGTATACATTCATACTAATTTGCGACTCCTTTCAAGAAAATCTTCACAATACAAACAAGGAGAATCAATGATGTGGGATATTGCAGGAGATGATTTTTCACCAATTGATGATGATCATGGAATACTTCAAGTTGCCAATCTTTCACTTAATGAACCAGAGTTGGAGAGTATGATCTTTGCTGATGAAAGCAATGCTAATGTTTGAGAGTAAAGTGATTAGAGGATGGATACTTTAGTTAGATTTTTTGGTTGTAAATACTCATGTGAATGACTAGTTCTACTTTTGAATAGGAGATTGTAGACAAATTGCTTAATGGAATATATGCTCCATTTTTTATGAATTTTGAATTTTTTTTCTTAATTCTAAATTTTATAATATATATATATATATATATATGCCGTGTCCGTGTCCACCAAATTTTAGAAGTTGGTGTGTCCCCGTGTTTGTGTCCGTGTTGTGTCCCGTGTCCGTATCCGTGTCTGTGCTTCTTAGTTCATAATCAATCACTTTACCATCGTACTTTTATGAGGTTATATTGGCTTCCCTTTTATCAAATACAATTTTCTTTCTTATCCATTATCTTTTAATCTTAATGTCTATTATGGCATTTACTTGGTTTATAGGTAAACCCCTTTAATTTAGATCTGTTGAAGATACTATCTCGCTTAAGAATCAAATTAATGACTTGTGTGAATCTTTCTTCACCTCTCCGTTGGTTTAGAGTTCTTGACTTACGATAAGATGGTATGCTCTTACCCATATAACAAAGGTCTCTGTTGGTAGATTAGGTCTAGGAGCGATCTTTGCAACCAACCCTTTGTTCAATTATTTCCAAAACTACGGCTTCTCGTTCAATTCTTTTCAAAATTGGAACTTTTTTAATTTTTGTAGTTAAAGAAGGACCAGTCCTTTATCTCTATATTTTCACATTGAGAATTCTTTGTGACTTTAGGCATAGCTAGCTCCTATAGTATGGCGAGCTTTTATAAAAACCTTTTCATATTTAGATTAAAAGGATTAATTAATCTCACTCTTTTATGACAATTGGAGTGAGATAGACCCAATTTGTCATAACATGTTCCTACATCTCAGTTGCAAGTTTCCCCTAAATTCTAAAGTTAGAATTCGGATAAACAATAATGAATGGCAAGGTGTACCTGAGGATTTGTTGCAATTCCTATCTGAGTACCTACTAATTTTGAGAAGTCAGGATAAATTTTTTTGGTTACGCCGTAATTCTGGGAGATATACAAATGTCTCTACTAAAGGGCTTATTAAATACAAGAGTCCTATGTTGGAAGGTTGGGGACTAGGATTGAACCCATACCATGCCTAGTCTTCCCATTTACAACTTTTGTAGGAAACCTGTTTAACAAGAACACAGTTGTGTTTGTTACTTCTACCTAGTACTCCTTAGGCAAACCTTTCTCATACATCAAACATCTTGACATCTAAAAAAAGGTCATGTTATTCCTTTCACTAACTCCATTTTGTTGTGGTGTCTATGGGACTGTCAATTGATGCTCAATGACAGCTTCCTCACAAAACTGATTAAATCGGTATGAAGTATACTCCTTGTCATTATCGGAACTCAACATTTGAATGGTACAACCACTTTGGTTTTCAATCCATTGCTTAAATCTCCTGAAAATTTCCGTAACTTCAAATTTAAATCTGAGAAGATAAATCCAGCACATGCAAGTGAAGTCATCAATAAAGATTATATAATATGTACTCCCTTTTAATGAAGGAGTTTTTTTTAGATCTTTCAAGATCAGTGTAGATGAGTTGCAACATTTTTGTTACTCTCCAGACATATTTTTGGAATGAAAATCTTACTTGTTTTTCATATTGACAAGCCTTTCAATATTGTAATTCTAATTCCAAGTGAGGTAAGCCATGGGCCAACGCCTTTTTTTGGGCATATTTAGCACTGTTGTATAATGAAAATGACTTAGGGTCTTGTGCCAAATTTCAATGTTGTTTCCGATGATAGGATAAGCTGCTTACTTCTCCTCCATTGGATAAAGTGAGAAACTTTTGCCTCTTATTTTGATTTTGAATTCTTCATCATCGTTTGCATCCTTGATCAAACATTACTTCCTCTTAAAGATGATTGGAAAACCTTCTCAACTAACTACCTAACACTTGAAAGTTTTGATCAATGTCAGGTACATACATAATGTTATAAATTAATTTTATACCTGTGCAACTTTCAATAGCTATGATTCCCTTTCCCTTGACTGTGATGTGTTTACCGACTTTTGATATTTGTTATCTATCCTGATCTCCAAAAAGTTCTAGATCACTAGACGTATGATTGGTACTTCCGCTATCCACTAGCGAACATTCATTTGAGCTACATGCCCAGCTTATTAAAATTTGCACAATTGACATCGGGTCTTCTCCAACATTTGAAAAGAGGACGACCCTTTTTTCTACAATGCTTGCAAGGAGAAAAATCTTTGTTTTTTACTGCAGTACTGTTGATGGTGATACTGGCTGTATGTTGTGAATTGAAATTTTGTTTCTTGAATTTCTTCTCCTTGCTTTTTTCCTCCTTGATTGACTTGCAACTTAGCTTGCAATGCTCCTTCTACAAAACTTTCAAACCCTTATTAGGTTTCTTTGTTCTTGAGCCTACAAAACATTTACTAATTCCGCCAAAGTAACTTTTGACAGATCTTTAGTATTTTCCAAGAAAGAAAAAGTAGCTTCAAAATTTTCAAGAATAGTTACAAGTATTTTCTGAATAATTCTAAAGTCAGAAAATTCAGAACCAAGTAACCTTATTTTGTTGACAATTATGAGAAGCTTATATGCATACTCTTTGATTGTCTCAGACTTCTTCATTTTCTATATTTTAGTTTCTCTAACCAGGTTCAACACGTGCATTCCTTTAATCCTTTCATTTCCTTCATATTTTCTTTTGAGGAAATTTCAAATTTCAAATGATGATTTCAGGTTCATGATTCAGGCAAAAATTTCTGGTGAGATAGCAACAAACAAAGAAGCTCTCGCCTTTGACTTTCTTGCTTTCTTCTCGTTATGATTTTTAATCTACGCCATTGTTGGATTTGCTGACAATGGAGGAACTTCTTAATCCTACTCTGCAGCTTCCCAAAGGTCATTTGCCTCTAAGTGTGCCTCCATTTTGGCTACTCAGATATGAAACCATTAAACACAGGTGGTGCTAGTGTTGTGAATGGTGTTTTAGAATCCATGGATGTAATGAAGCAAGGTGTTTAGGTTTTTATGATGGGTTTCACTCAAATAACTCACAATTTCCTTTAAGAAGGAAGCTCTGATACCAATATGATAGTTTTTAAAACAGAAAATAGTATAGAACTGTAAGTTTTGGAAGTAGAAGGCTGATTATTCCATTGACTGATGAAGTGCTTAAATACATAAATTTGCAATATAAAATGAGAAATAAAAGCAACAAACTAGCTAAACTTTAGCCACTAACAATAACAACTACTAAATAAAAAATCAAAACAACTCCTAAAATCATGGTCTTAAAATCTGGACACATTCAGCAGTATCTTTAACTTGTTCACTCGTAATTCAAGCAACTTTTACTAATTCCGCCAAAGTAACTTTTGACAGATCTTTAGTATTTTCCAAGAAAGAAAAAGTAGCTTCAAAATTTTCAGGAATAGTTACAAGTATTTTTTGAGTAATTCTAAAGTCAGAAAATTAAGAACCAAGTAACCTTATTTTGTTGACAATTATGAGAAGCTTATATATGCATACTCTTTGATTGTCTCAGACTCCTTCATTTTCTATATTTCAATTTTTCTAACCAGGTTCAGCACTTGCATTCCTTTAATCCTTTCATTTCCCTCATATTTGCTTTTAAGGAAATTCTAGATTTCAAATGTCGATTTCAGGTTCATGATTCAGGAAAAAATTTCCGGTGAGATAGCAACAAACAACGAAGCTCTTGCCTTCGACTTTCTTGCTTTCTTCTCATTGTGATTTTTAATCTATGTCGTTGTTGGATTTGCCGACAATGGAGGAACTTCTTAATCCTACTCTATTGCTTCACAAAGGTCATTTGCCTCTAGGTGTGCCTCCATTTTGGCTTCCTAGATATGAAAATTTTCACCATTAAACACAGGTAGTGCTAGTGCTGTGAATGGTGTTTCTACCAATCTGATAGTTTTTAAAATAGAAAATAGTATAGAACCGTAAGTTTTGGAAGTAGAAGGTTGATTATTCCATTGACTAATGAAGTGCTTAAATACATACATTTGCAACATAAAATGAGAAATAAAAGCAATAAATTGGTTAAACATTAGCCACTAACAGTAACAGCTACTAAATAAAAATCAAATCAATTCCTAAAATCATGGTCTTAAAATCTGGACACATTCAGCAACATCTTTGACATTTTCACTCGCAATTCAAGCAGCTTCCAAGATACAATCTTCACTCACTAGATGGATTCGAGAACAACTCCTTGTAACTAAAGAGTTCAGGACATATAACCAGAAAACCCCGAAAGCATAGAGAATCTAAAGAAAATCTCGCATGCAACAAGCGTAAGCATAATCCAAGTGCGAGGGGAACGCATTGAAAAGGAAGCTTGTAACCCTTTTATAATTCTAATTGTCATTATGACCATAGCTTTAGACTTAAATACCAAGTTTGATAATCCAACACTAAAAGTCCATATTCAAATTGTTGGAGTCGACCAAAAAATACTTTGGAAGAAAACTGTCAAGAGTTTATCCTTTCAACCTAAGAAAGAAAAAGAGAATAAGATTTTTCAAATGACATACTTTTGAAACTAAAAAGCCATACCAATATTACTTTTGTAGAAAATTCACCTATTATGCAAAAAGATGTCACGTGACAATGAACCTATATTTATATATTTTAAACAGTAAGTCCCACTTATTATATGACAGTAGGACTCACGTTTATTTAAAAAACAAATAATAATGTCGCGTCAACATTAATTTAACTGACGGAGAGTTAATCCCATTAAATTTTTCATCTACTTAAGGTCTGTTTTGAATGTTTTGAAAACGTTGAGGTTCAATTTGAACACTTTAAAACATTAGGATCTATTCTATATTTTATTGTAAACGTTGAGATTTCAGATATAGTTCCAACCTAATTATCACCCTTCTCAAATTGTGACGTTTTAATAATTGTTTTTATGGAATATAAATCATTTAACCAAGTATAAACCATCTGTAAGCTGCCAAGGGAGTTTTCATATTAATACATACTTTAGATTTAAAAATAAAAATCATACTCTTATCCAGGTTGGGTATCATGATTTATTTGTTTTAGATGTTAGCATAGTTAAGTTGTTAAATAAAAGAAAACATATAATACTTGCAAGTTACGTTGTCAATGTAGCAACAAAGAACTGTACTACATAATAATGAAAACTTCTAATAAGTTTTCTTTAGATTACCAGAGGGAATACTGAAATGTAGGTGCAGCAATCAACGCTAAACAAAATGGTTTGCTTTTGATTCTATATAATGCTCTCTGAATAAGACAATGACCCTCAATGAAATGCAGAGGTGTCGACCATTACATTCTTCCAGGAGAATAGTAGAAAAATGAAAAATGAAAAGCGTAAACCACTTGCTCTGGTTAAATGAATAATTATAATAAAAGTTGATAACTATGTGATTGCCTTTTTTTTTTAAATCAGAAAACTGTAAGCAAATGTATGCTTCTAGCCGCTTTACCCGCTCTTGATGTTAAAAGAATTATATATTTCATGTCTGAGAAATCATTTCTGCAAAGGTTCTTGGTTTAGATTATCTTCTGACAGAGTTATGATGCCTTCATGGAAGAACAACACAGACTAAGTTCTGGATTGCCTGCCACACGAGCTCTTAACTATTATGGGCCATAGATGAAGCAACCTAAAAGCGGAGAGAATGAATGAATGAATTCGAATAAGCATTCTGCATGCCTAACTAGGCAACTATACAACACATGATGCTACGACTACAAAACTTCTATTCCTATTTCCTCTATTCTAATTCCTGTAGACAATCAACACCAGTGAAGTATCTGCATCATCCTACGTTCCCAGTATTCATCAGGTCAACAAACTTGTGATCCTCGATAAAGTGTCATCTCATGTTGCAACATTGGGGCTTTCCCGGCTGTTGCAATCTATCCCAAAGACATGTTATCTGCCTTGGAGATTGGTAATGTGCTGTATAATAATCCTCAATGCATCCAAACTGACAGAACTTCAAGCTATGTACATATTGCACAGGTCTTGAACTGTTAAACTGCTCCACCCACATTCCCATACTCACGTCTTCCATCTTGAACAACTTCACAAAGGATTATATCCATCCAACGATGGCAAAGAAGAAAAAGAGAAGTTAAAAAATACTCTATAAGGCTACAATTCTTCATTATATGGAATCAAATAATTGTAGCAACTGCAGATAACTTACTCTTAGTTTATGTCTCTCGAACTCAGAAACAATGAAACGTGCAATATCTGATGATAAAATGTAGCCTGGTCCATTTGCATAGGGTGGATAAACTTCTTCTGGCCACTCCTGAAACCACCAAATAGAAATAATGGGAAGACAATGTCAATAGAGCAAAATGAGTAATGAAATCAGGAAGCTCACTCTAAACTCAACTAGGGAAAACAGGAAATCAACCAAACGTGCAATGAATAGCAGAGGTACCATAGCTACTGGTTCTATTTTAAAATCATATCTTTCATACAGGTTCTTATCAACAATAGTTTTTTTGATCCCAACCTTTCCATGACAAATCAAAATGTCAAACAACCACCAGAAATACGAAAGATAAAGGAGCCATGCAGTCCTTTCTTTACCAAGTAAAGACATGATCAAGAAAGGACCACCATAAAGTATAATCTCGTTCACTCCCCAAAAGAAAGAATCAATTAGATTTCAGTTATGGCAGGAACTGCTGTGCAAGAAAGAGGTGGCAGAGCATTGAAGTTACAGAACATGGCATGATCCTGAAGCTTTGCACATCTATTACAAAGAGGAGATGCAGCCTCCTCCATTTTCAGGTTAGAGTCTTGACATCAAAATTATGGGACAGATTTATAAAATGTCTCCTTAAAGACCTAATTAGGAGTAGTTTAATAGAACTAAAGGTTGAGTAATTACTAATTAGAGATATCAAACCTACCTCATATGTCACAGCCCATTTGCCATGTCGCAAAACTTTATAGTAGTAATTTATATTCCCAATGTATAAGTTTCTTCCCCTTGGAACTTTTCTTGCTTCATTGATGACTGCATCCACTCTTATAAATGTGTCATCGTCACCCTTCATAATGTACTTCGCACGAGCTGTGCGGACCTGAGAACAAAATAAGACAATGCAGTTCGAATTATCGCTAGAAGCAACAAGCAGATTAATAACTTTCTTCATGCCCGTATGGTATTTTCTCACTCACCCCATATTCACAGATGGCAACTGTTTTTAACACCACTAGGTCATAGTTATCCATGTAAGGCACTATAACGATATCCCCAAAAAATTCTGCCTCTTTCTTCAACTCAAAATTCACTTCTTTTCGAGGATGCTGTCCGAAGATCAAAAAGAAGAGTTAAGTTGACATCAAATCAAAGTCATCATATTAAGGACTAATCACTAAAGGTGCAGGTGCGAACAATCTCCACATACCAGTGCCACAAAGAAGCGGGCCACTACATTTGAAGATTTAATGAGACTATGCTGCATCCAGGACTTCCTTATAGCCATCCGCTCAGCAAAATGGTTACCTGCAGAAAGAACACCAATGAAAAGTTCATTGGATCCCTCAGGAAGCGGTGGGGCTTTCCATCTCTTAGACATCTCTAGATGCCTCTGAGGAGCAAAACTAGGATGAGTTGAGGGCAATGAAGCAGCAAATATAGACAGGATATCAATGTCCCCGTTCACAGTAAGTCCAGTGGCATCCTCAAGAGTAAATCCCTGCCACCACACCAAATAGTATGAAGAACTATCCGCGTTGACGCTGACATTTAAGTGGTGTAGGGTAATACTCACAGTGCGATAGGGAAAAGAAGTGACATGCCTCCCATCCACATTAACATGGAAACCCTCCAAACCAGCACTAAGAGTTAGAACAAACAACTTCTCCTCTGTAAATGGGAATGGCCAGTCAAAAGCCACCCTTTTCGATCGGCCAATAAGCCTTTTTAACCACCAAGTTGCCTTTGACTCCTCCGAGCGATTGTCATCGTCACGGATCCACTTTTCACACTTCACATGATTGTCAACTGTAGCAATAGCCAGTACGAAGGATTAGCAATTAGGTAGAAAGACAACCAGAAAAGGTAAGCCAGTTTCTCTTTCATTATTTGTTATTTTGCTAAGAAAGACAATTTCTTTAAAACATTATGAGCTCCGCAATAAGAATCCATAACTACTAATATATACCAAATCCCACTAAGAAAAAAAAAAAGAAAAAGTATTTATGCACACGGTATCTCAAAATAATCAGACGACAATTATCCATCGAACACCAGAACAAAATAAAACTGAACTCACCAGTCTCTTCATTTGCCTTAGACTTCCATCCCTCACATCTCAAAGCAGTTCCCCACTGCATTCTATAACAAGTATTCTGCTCAATCACCGGTTTTCCACTCCAATCGCCTTTCATTCTTGGGTTGAAATGCAAAATCCTTGGTGGGTCTTCGCCTTCCACAGTCTTCAATCCCTGCAACTCCATCATAAACTGTGACACCATCAAAGAATCACCCTCTTGAACCAGTGATATCTTTGGATCACGCTCCGCATGAGCAGCTCTCGGCTTCCCCACCAAGGTTATATGTGAGCCCAAAGTTAGGCCACAAGGTAACTCCACAACTTTCCCTCGCCCGAAGAACTCAGCCCCAGACAGCAAAACCGAATGGGGACAATTTTCTAATTGGTTCTCAGATTTCTTCACGTCCACGACCTGAACCAAACCCGCTTGAATCTCCTCCCAAGCCTTTCTCCCAACCTCCCAAGCAGTTTTTGCATTCTTGTGGAGCTCCAAGGATCCATCTTTTTTAGTGGGGTCGAAAGTTTTGATGTCAAAATCCAAATTTGACAAAATGTTATTGGGTTGCTCATCATTTTCTGAGTTGAAGAGCAGGGACTGAGTCGGCTGGGCCAAGTTCTGGGAAACCCATAAAAGTGGCCGAGCAGGAGCATCCTTGTCCTGCAAATTCTCTTCGCTTTGAAGTATAAAAGGACGAGTTAAGGGTTCTTGAGACACAGAACCCAAGCCACCATTGAACACAAATGGAATTTCTAAAGTTACGAGAACTACATACAATAACCCAACACCAATCAGGAATTGAATCGGTCTTTGCCTGCTCAAAGACAATAACATATCGAATCTATCCAGCTTTGTCTCGGATTTCCTTCTCTTCATTTTTAGAAAAAGAAAAAAGAAATCGAACCCCAGAACCAGAACGAAAATGAAAGATACAATCTTTTTCAATGAAAAACGAGAGTGCAATGATGCAAAGGACTAGAAAGAAGAAAATTAAGTCCACAGGAGAGAGGGATGCAAGGGCGATGGGCTTGGAGAGGAAACTGATGGCTTTATGGGAAGATTTTGGGCATGTCAGTCTTTTTTTCCCCCTCTTCCTCTGTTCAATGGAAAAGGTTTCATAATTTTTCGGGAAAGAGAGGGAAAGAGAAAGAAAGTGGGACCCACTTTCAAACCGTTGGACACATGAAAATTAAAAAAAAAGAGTAAACAATATTCCGCCATTGTAACATGACGACATCTTTTTAGGCAATTGAATAGACATTTTGTTAACAGATTATTATTTTAAAAGAAAATAAAATTTTTAATTAACATGAGTTTAAAATGGCAATTAAATTAAAGAGATCCAAATACTTCTCGTCTACCGATATTAAATATTAATATTTATAATTGAAATACAATAATGAACCTTTTTCGATTTACAAAAATATAAAATATAAAATATAAAAAATTACTTATAATTAATAAACGGAGACACTTGTCCCGCTTAAAATTTGCTACAAGCTATAAGCAGAATTTTGCAGCATATTAAGTATATTTTTCTCACTATTTTTTAACAACTTTGTTTCCAAACATGCATCATATAATGAAGATCTCTTTTTTGTTTATTATGCTATTTTAATTATTTATTACTTTTTTTAATTTTGTTATTTATTTGATTTTTTAATCATATTTTTATATTACATTTATATGTGTATCTACCGAAAATAACCTCTCTATTATTGAAGAGTAAGGCTGCATATTATCAGACTTCTCTAGACCTCACTTTATTACGAGACTTTGGACAAAATAGAGATACTCGTAATACTTATATTAGAATAAAATGTTTAATATCCTTTTACCTCAAGCATAGGTTAAAATACTATGATTATCTCAAGTTCAACGTTTTAGAGCATTTGTTCGGTACAAAATAACGGTAGCAGGGGATATTTTGAAAGTTAAGGGACAAGATTATAGAATTAAGACACAATCAAAGTAAAACAGACACTGGCTCGCCTCTATCTTGTTCTTTTCCTATTGTTTTGAGTTTCGAAAAATCTTATCTCCCTCGTCAATGCATTACAGCAACGGGAAAGGAACTGTTCTTTGTAGCTCTATTCTTGCCAATCGGCATAACAATAGGGATAAATAATATTATGAAGGAAACAGTCAAACGCTTCAGTTCCACAAGTCTTGGAATTGGCAAGGTCATGTACTGTGTTGATGTAGCCATAAATCATATTTTAATTTTTAAAGATGGTATTAACTTAAGTAATAGTAGCATATTATTAGGGATATGTCTTGTATAACAATAACAGATATTAGACATATGTATAGCCAAAAAATCGTATATAAATACTCATTCATGAAAGAATTCAAATACGCTTTAAATATATAGCTACTTTTTCTCAAGTTCCTTTATATCAAAGCTCCCTTTGTGAAAAAAGGTAGTTTTTGGTTCTTATTTTTTTAGATAATTTATTCTCTTTAATAATGTTTGTTATACACCAATCGGTAAAGTTGTTCATTTATGATTATAAGTTACAGGTTAAAATCACAGAAACAATCTCTTTATAAAAATATTTAAAAAATTGCGTACATTATAACCCTTTTCAAACCCTCGCAAAACAGAGAGACTTGTGCATTAGATACATCGACCTTTATTCTCTTTAATAGTAATTGTTATACGCCAAACTCTTTTAGTCCTTAAGATAATCACAATGGTGCAAACCCCATCTCCTAACTCCTTTGTATATACCAAGACTATGTTTAGTTGGACGTAAGATTTTTAATTGAACGGAATAGAATGATTTATAATGGAATGAAATGTAAATGGATTTAATATTAAAAAATATTGTTTGGAAGAGATGGAAGGGTTCATAATGTAGTATAGTAAAATGTTGTTTATTATTTTATATTCCATCATAAGCTCTCCAAATTGGAGGTAACTTATTTTTATTGTTTAAGATGGAATGTAATGTAATGTGAAACTCTCTCCTTCCTCATATTTTATTTCAATCTTTATAAATCCTTCTATCAAATGATGGAATAATATTACATTCTATTTTATTCCATTAATAACCATCAAATTAAACATAACATAACACATGGATCCAGAACTTCCGACATTTAGTTATAGAACTCTTGTTGTCTAGAGGTAGACAAAAATTGAAACGATGTTTTTTACAAATTAAAAATAAATTAATGAATAAAGTAGAGTAGAGTACAATACTACTGGAGGAAGAGCTCTCTAGTAGTTAAGAAACACGGTAGAGATATTACATAAAAGCAAGTGACACTACAATCCCGTTTAGATATATTGACTAAGCATTGCACAAAAACGACATACCCTATTGACTTATTCCAAATTAGTAATCAAATCCACCCCCATCCTCTGAGCTTCCTGAAATTTTCCAAATTAGGATTGGTGCTTCTATCATTCCGCAATATAAATCGCAACCGTCCGATAAGGATCTTCACTGCTATCGTGTCAAAACTTCATCCAAAGATGATTATATTACCTATCTTCCCTTAATACTTGTAATGAAGGTGGAGATCTTAAACCGTGTGTAAGCTATTGGCTGTCCTTGCGACTTGTAATATCTAACTTCCTCAGGTAAGATCTGACTTTCAATCCTTGTCTAGTAGTTTGTTCCATTTCCCAGTAAGTATATTACTCTCTCTCTCTTTGCGCATGATAGTTTGTAGCACTAAATCAGCTGAACATTCCTTGTTCTAGAACTTTTTCTGATTTCTTTCTTTCCATATCTCTTGGGTAGATATGGTAAGAGATAGAACCTTCCTCTTCTAGAGTAGAGAGGAAGCTTGCACTTCTGCTAGAATCTTAGCAACCTTGATGAGTGAATTTGATGTCCCATGCCAAGAAAGGCAATTTATGATCCTATTCCAAATGAAACTGGAAAAAGGGCATAGAAGAATAGATGGTCCCTAGTTTTAATACCTCTTCTACACAAACAACAATTTTGGTACAAATTCTGGATAAATTGGAGTCTGTCTGTTGTTGCTACCCTGTTCTTTACCACCAGCCATAGTAAGAAAACAGAACTTGACCTGAGAATATTACACCATATAACTTTGGCCCAAAGATCATCTTGATCAGAGTGATAGAGTCATTTCCTCTAGATTTTTCTATAGAAGGTTTCAATAGAAGATTCTTTCCATAGAAACAGCCCTGTAAGTTAGGATCAGGAGGGTATGGAGGTCTTAGATGACTGATTGAATTAGGAAATTGTATCCATTCATTATGATTTATAAGATTAGCTACCTTAGCTTTGTGGTCCTAATCTGAAAAAGCAGAAACAACAATGAGGTTAGAGGAAAGGTGACCATAGCCTGTCCAATTATTATGCCATAGGAAAGCAGTTTGGCCATTTCCAATTTTACAGAAGACATCATTTGCTACTTCTTCCGTTTTTCTTAAGATCTGACTAAGGAACCAAGAATGAGATGGCCTTATAGGAGGGGACCATATGTTGTTCCCTTTCAAAAAGTGGCTATAGAGCCATTTCATCCATAATGAATGCTTATCTTAGATCATTCTACAAAGCCTTTTGATCAGAAAGATATTGTTTGCAACTCTTACAGAGATGA
This sequence comes from Erythroxylum squamatum, assembly GCA_025629845.1. Taxonomy (NCBI): domain Eukaryota; kingdom Viridiplantae; phylum Streptophyta; class Magnoliopsida; order Malpighiales; family Erythroxylaceae; genus Erythroxylum; species Erythroxylum squamatum. The sequence goes on from JAOTBA010000007.1 coordinate 18,797,770, forward strand.
TCCCTAGCCCACCCTTCACCTTTGGTTTACACATATCAGCCCATTTAACCTTAACCTCCATTTGCTTTTCCCCATAGAAATCTCTCATCATCTTCTCCACAGTTTTGACTAGCTTTTTTGACAAGGGAAAGTGAATACTCCAATAAAGATGAAGGGAACATAAAACATATTTAATAAGTTGAACCCTACCACCATAAAACAAAAATTTGTTTGTCCATTTGCCCAGTCACCTTTGAGTTTTTTCAATAAGGGGAAGACAATCATTGAAGGATAGTCTTTTGGTGGAAACAGGAAGACCTAGGTACTGTAGAGGAAGATTTTTCCAGTCCATACCAGTCAGAGGAGAAATAGTTCCCTGGAGAGAGTCTGCCGAAGTAAAGAGAACAAAATGACTTTTGTGGAAATTCACTTTAAGATATTTAAGACCTAAAATCCTTTAGAATTCTTTAAGAGTGCCCATTTGTAGTTTCATCGAATCTGGATGAGCTTTGGAGAAGAGAATAAGGTCATCTGCAAAACAGAGATGAGTAAGTGATAGTTTCCTGCACTTAAAGTGAAACTTGAATTTAGGATTGTGAGAGACTTTGGTCTTGATCATTAGCGAGAGCACTTTTATACATAGGATAAATAAGTATGGGGACAAGGAATCCCCTTGTTTGATTTCTCTCTTCCCTTTGAAAATTCTGGAAGGCGAGCCATTAATAAGCATATTGTAGGCTGTAGTTGTAACAGAAGCCTTAATCCAATTAATAAAAGGATCTGAAAAATTGAACTCCTTAAGAACTCTGAATAGGAAGGGTCAGCTGATGCAATCGAAATCTTTGTTGAAATCTATTTTGACAGCACAGTTAGGGAATGAGTTCTTTCTGGTGTATCCTTTAAGAAGTTCTTGTGCAATAAGAATGTTGCCCATAATATCTCTATTATTCATAAAAGCATTATGATTCTCACTGACAATGAGGTCGAGTACGCCCTTTATTCAGTTAGTAAGGATCTTAGCAATGATTTTGTAGAGAAAATTGGTGCATACAATTGGTTTGAAATCGCCAAAAGTAGAGGGGCTAGGAGTTTTGGGGATTAAACAGAGAAAAGCTTTGTTAAAGTCCTTTAGGAGTACTAGATTAGCAAAAAATTCATGAGTAACCTCTTTAACCATGGGTCCTATAAAGGACCATGTCTTTTGGAAGAAAAATCCACTGAGCCCATCCAGTCCAGGAGCTTTTATCCTATTCATAGCAAATACCGTGGCATTGATATGATCATATGTAATGTCTTCCACTAATTTCCTAGTAGCTTCAGGTGTGACTTTGTTAATGATAAAATTCTTAATAGGGTGCAGAAAGGAATCAGAATCCATATCCGAACCTAAAAGACCTCTATAGAATTTAACAGCTTCCTTTATGATGCTTGATGGATCATTAAGACTTCTTCCCTCTGTACAGATTATCTAACATATTTTATTGACATTCCTTCTATCAGATAGGGAATTGAAAAAGAATTTAGAAGCTCTATCTCCTTCCTTGATCATGTTAATCCAAGCCCTTTGATGGATGAGTGAAAAGTGATCTTGAACTGCTCTTAAATAGAGGTGAAGTTCCAGCTTTTCCGTAGAAAGAAGGTCTGAATCATTAGGATTATAAGAGAGTAAACTTTGAGAAGCAGCTAGTCTTTCCTTAGCCATATCAATAGCAGCTTGAGTACTAAGGGAATGAGAAACTTTCAGTATCTTCAACTCTGCTTAATTGCTTTAAGTTTTTGGCAGTATATGAATTGCCTAGAATCTGAAACCTTAACTGATAATCCCCTCCTGATTGCATCATCAAATCCATCCACTTTAACAAGATAGTTATTAAATTTAAAGGGATATGGGGTAGAGGACTTTTGGAAGAGTCCCTCAACTAGAATGGGAGAGTGATCAAATAAGAAAGGATCCATGAATAGAGCCTTACTATTAGCAAATTGGAGTAGCCATTCTCCATTGACAAGAGCCTTATCCAACTTTTTGTTCATTAGATCAGGTAAAGAAATGACCTTCCATTTTGAAATCAGTTACCCCCATATGATCGACACAAACTTTAAGATCTTCATTGTATCTCCTCAGGCTACAATTCCCTTATACTTCAATTCTAAAAGTAGTGGTGTTAAAATCACTTGTAATCATCCAGGGGCTAGATATGGTGCTTTGAATGCCTTTTAGAGAGGTCCAAAGAGAGCTTATTTGAAATGCAATATTGTAACCATAAACAAAGGAAGAGTAGATAAGAGTTCATTCCAAGATGAAGTGGATTTTAAGATGTATCAGCTAATCATTAGAAAGAACCTCCTCCACTTTGACAAAATTAGTATTAAACTCAATAATTATTCTGCCATAGTGATGATATTGATGGTTGGATAAGAAGGACCAATACGAGCCAAAATTTTTTACCTTATTCATATTCTCATACCTAATTTTACTTTCAAGCATAACTACAATAAGAGGCTTAATCCTCCTGACAAAATCCCTCAAAGCATAACTACAATAAGAGGCTTAATACCTCGAACATTCCATATTAGGACTAACATAACAATATATTTTTACCTTTGGCCCCTTTCTTCCTTCCACTCCTGTGACTTCTTAAACTAGTCACTTTTTGTAAATTTTCAATATCACTTCCTTCCGTCACCTTTCTATCGGAGGAATTGGTGTAAGAAGTAGCATCCTCAACAAGTAAAGAATTTGATTTACCCCCAGAGAGGTTAACATTAGCTAGAATGGCCTCATTATACAGCTCACTCGCCTTATCAACTGTCTGTATCTGTTCTGACACATTTGCTTCCTCCTGAACCTCAGATTGTGTAGCCACCACATGATCATATTCTGTTCCCCTTATATTGGATGGAGATGATATGATTTTTTCTCCCCCCCTTGTACTGTGTCATCTAGTTCCAGCTAAGGTACATTTAGGCTAGTGGGACCATCCTTAAGGCCCATTTTTTCTACATAATCACCTTTAGAGAAAACCTTTCCAGTTGGTTTCCACACCTTCCCTTGCATAATAACCTAGGGTTTCCAACTATAAGAGACATATATAATGTCATCTTACAGGACATTGTCAATACCCAGCCACATAACGGGAATGCAGTCCGGTAGCTCCTTGGATCTATCCACAATGACACAAATCCGCGCATAGCCAACCCTCTTCTTCTTGGCAGTAGTTTCATCCATACATAGAGGCCTACTATTGAAACTAGCCAAGGAACTAAGACCTTGGGTAATCCAGTAATCTAATCAGATACTATGTAAATTAATCCACAGTGGAAAGTTATACACCTGGATGTTTTCAAGCTTTATACCTAGCTACCATTTTGTAGGAATAGGGTAGCTGAGCTACATGCCATGGACCTTCTTCTAGTATCTTGTTTGCTTCATCTTGGGAGGTAAATTTGAATAATACTAAATTGTCTTCAGTAAGAAGAATATCAGTGAGTCCCCTATTCTTCCAATGACTAGCTGCCCACTTTTGAATGATAGGGAAAGCAGGACGTCTTTCCATGAAGAAACCAACCAAGGAGGATTCCTATATTCTAGCACTAATCCGCAGGATCTCAATATCCGGATGCACAACTGCCTTGCCATCAATAACTTTGGGCAAGTTATATTGAAGGGTAATATCAAATGGCTCACCCACAACCTATTTCCAACTTTTGTTCCATGGGGTATTGGAAGGGGTAGGTCCAGAAGGGGGTTGTTTAGGTTGCAGTGTAGCATTTGGGGAGGAAAGTGGAGGGTTTGAGGTGTTGGGGGAGGATTGTAGATTCAGTTGAATCTAGATTTGGGGGGAGGGATATGTTTCGGTATGGATGGTAGGGGAAGAGGGTTGTGTTTCCACTTAGGAGACGAAGTGATGTCAGCAGCATCACCACATGCCATTTGTTAATTGGTCCACTTGTCACCAAGTTAGATGTCATTCATTTGCCTAAATTGGTCCCATGCGCTATGTCATATGCCATGACATTGTCCACATTGACATTGCGTCTAATATCTACTATGCCAACTATTATGTTAGCATCTTATGTCATCACTCATGCGGCTAGTTTGAATTAAATCCATTGACGAATAGGTTCAATTATTTCCTTGCCAAAATTTCTTAATTCAAACTAGTTCCTAAGGTTTTTAAGTGTTGAAAATTTGTCTTTAAGATCAAATTGATTAAATTCTAGCTATATTGACAAAATTTATTGATTTCTCATTGTTTTCATACATTGTTATTAATAATCTTTCTCTTCTATGCATTATAGACATTTCCAAACTTCATTAATACATTGCTCAACTAATAAATGTCAACTTTGATGGATACAATTATAATTTGTAAGTTGAGAAAATGTGCAAGTTTCTCAAAGATAAACTTTTTTGGCATATGTTACTGGAGAAATACCCAAATATATTCAAAGGATAGATGAAGTAGAAGATATATTCATAAAATGTCCAGTATCTTCATATAGTATGATCATCAGATTTTAAAATAGTTTTATAATACTCATGCTAAAGTAGTCAAACTTGATTTTCATTGGTTTGATACTGCTAAATAGGCATGATATTTCTTAAAAGATTGTTACTCTATATTTGATGATTTTAATCAATTTTAGATTTGTAAAAGATATCATCACATACAATAACAACTTAATCAAATTATCTATAATTATATAGGGATGACAGTAGGTCAGGCTAAGACTGGGCCTGCCATAACTCTAGTCGATCTGACCACTACGGTTGGCACCTGATGTAGTGTGTCCGAGTATAAGCTCGAGCTCGAGCCCGATCAGGCCAAAGGTAGTTCAACTTGAATCTGAGTCTGATTCAGCCTGGCCTGAGCTATTTTTTTAATTATGAATGTAAAAATGATATCATTTTAGTTATATGTGTCGGGCCTTAGGCCGGGCTGGGCCTAGACAGCCTAAGCTAAAGCCCAACCTCATCTCTATAACTATGTTTTGAATTGTGATCAATTGGCAGTTAAAAACCCTAGTTGTCCTGATGCTCAAATTGTCGCTTTCTATATCATCTTTGTGTTTAAAAGCATATTTGGTACTTGTTGATGACTCTCATATATGAGTTTCAATCTATCCACAACTTTCTTTATCACTGAATATCTCTACTAAGCCTTGATATTGTACTTAAAGAACTAATTATATAAGAGACCATAATTCATACCCTTCAAATAAAGAAATCTATTTTATCTAGTAATGTTATTCTTGCCAACCTCCTTTTATTAGACTTCTACCTCTTAGAGCCTAGTTAAAAAGAAGATATGTTGCAACTATTATAAAAAGAGTACCATCTCATCTCTGAAAGTAGGACCAAATAAGGTAACTCTTCCAAGTCCTCTCAGCTTATTGTCATTGTTGTTTCCATAAATGGTACAATGGAGAATATATCTACATCTCTAAAATTCTACTTGAAAAATCTTCAAGCCTTTTTACAGCAACTTCAACTAGATATTAGTACTGTTTCTTATCCTACTTTATCTGTCACATCAAGTACATAGTATCTTGATTCTAATTGTAATCACATGACTTCTAACCAATGTTGTGAATACCTTATCGGAATTATTACCGGATTGAGTTCTGGTATGGTATTGTACTGGTACCGGTCAATACCAGATATCGTTTCTGGTAATTTTTTAAATTTATGAAATAGTCCCTGATTTTTTTAAAAATTGCAAAATAGTCTATTGTCATATTGTAAAGTTATACTTTATAAGTTTATATCAACCCTATTTCCAAAAATGATAATAATAAATAATAACCACAATTAATATGAAATAACAATAATTTTCAAATATTTCACATATAAATAATAACCAAAATTAATGTGAAAAAAGACAATTATCATCATGCAAATATAAAATTAAGAATAATACAAAATATTTAAAGTATTACAATTTCATCATATAATAAATAATAATTACATCAAAAGTTCAAAACATCCAATAAAAATAATAATAAATATCCTTAACTTTTAAATTATTATAATTTACCACAAGAGTTCGTGATGAGAAACCAACCAAGTAAAATTAAAACCTGTAACAAAAACATTTACAATTACATTATATATATAGAATTTAACATATACATCAAATATAAGTAAAATTAAA
>JAOTBA010000007.1:18833899-18844729 GCA_025629845.1 Erythroxylum squamatum
ATTTTCAGTTATCACTTGCAGGTTCCACATCCCTCCCGATCAAGTTTAGGAACAAATGGTAGTCCATCACGCTTTGCTCCCACAGGGCATCAGGGACATCCTGGAAACTTGCCTGCTGTATCTGTATCAGGTACAAGTTACATTGCGTCTTCCCCTTCCCCAGCTGCATCTGGTGGCACTTCAGCATTTAGAGATGGTCGACAGCCAAGTCCATGGAATTAGGGATGTGCACTAACATGATATGGCTTCTAGCTCTTTCATGAAATTCGGATATTCTTTGGAAGTACGATCTTCTTATTACTCAGGGGACGCATAAACCTCTCGTAGGCTCATTTTTATTTCATGGCTGTATACTGGCTGAAAGATAGGACTTTCAAAATTGCTCCCATCGCGAGCTGGAGTCCCTCTGTTTTGCTGGTCCAATGGTATTGAGAAAATAGCAGCTACGATTCAACGAATGTGGGGTAAGATCTATTGTAAATAGAGATATCAATGATTACTTGTATTATGTGCGATGTTGCTCATTTCAGCTTTGTAAGTTCTGAAATAGCAGAGTTCTTAAGAGTTGAACTGTAGATTATAACTTCACTCATATGCATTTGATGCTTGTTGACTAATGTATGTTTTTTCTTATTACTCTAGATTTTAGCTTTTATCTGTGGCTAGAGGATGCATCCTAAAGACATAGATGAGCATGTGGCGACAAATTAAATGGAATAGAATAATATTTAATAATTTATAAATAATCAATAACCATACTTCTATGTAATTAATAATAAAATAATGAAATTTTTATTATGTAAAATATAAATATATAAAAATTTTGTTCTGTAATTGTTTGATGTTTTGATTTTGAAACTTCTTCCAACTTTATATTTTAGTAATCAAATTTGGAATGAAAGGCCTTACATAACATGGCAATGTAAAATAACTTTTAAGTGTGTATTAGGTAAATTTTTAGGTATGTATAATAATTTAATAATGATATGTTTTGAGTAAATTAATGTGTTTCAAATAAGTTAATCAACGAATCAAATATTTCACATCAACTAATAAGTTTGATCTAATTATAGGTTCAAAATATAGGTTAACATATTCTGTTCTCATCAACCCTATTCTGATCCCAATATAACGAAATTTTATGTACACTTCAGCAAAAAACGATTTCGTATCGAGATAACAATAGAATTGAAACAGAATAATGAGATAAGAGAATTTAACGTCTCAAAATATTTCTATCATTACCTTTCTAGAAGTTTGATCGGAACGAATCAGAATTTTTCTTCTATGATCGATTGGTATAAACATCAACAACTTCGAATTATATCAGTTTCACTTCAACGAATAAGTGTTTGGGCAAAGAAAATCCTACTTAACAGAGAGATTATCGGAGAGGTGACAAAATCCTATACTTTTCATTACAAAACTAATTTTTGAATCAATAAAGCAAGAAACAAGTTTCAAATTGCAATGTTTATTCTATTCTCATACTTTCACCTGAACGAATTCAATTTTAGGATATCTAATAACAACCTCAACCTGATCGTAAGAAAAAGTTTTATAGGATGCAAGTTTCTGCAAGTAGCTGCCTTTCTCAATCTTGGGTCCCAGTTTAGTTCTTTGTTTTTTTCCCTCCCTGTTTTCATTCCAGGTCTTCGCTGCCACTATAAATGAGGTCAACCGTCAATCAGGTTCTAATCTCCTCCCTTCACGGCATATGTTAGAAAAAGACAACACCAGATCTAACAACACATGTCGCTAACACATCCCAAAACCCCCTCAATCATTCCCTCTAACCCCATAGCCAACAAGCAAATAGAATGGCACATCGTACCACTCACAGACTTACCTAAGCATCTCCGGAGCCGGAGCCAGATCTCATACTTCCATCGTCCATGGATCCCACTCACAAAAGACGCAACTCAATCCTCCCAACCACCAAAATCCTAGAGTCTATTTTACCCTCTAAATCCTTGTCAAACCAGTTATCCAAACCAAACCCACGTCACAAAACCAGTACAAGTTCCCATAAACCCATCAAGAACCAAACCCCATCAAGTGTTGGCACCTATTTGCAAGCCAAAGCCATGACTGTTTCGGCTGATTATGATAGTTCTAAATATTTGGTTGTCAAAGGAAAGCACCAGCAGCACAAACCAATTGATTCAAAGGTTGAGAAGGAGAGGAAAGTAACAACCGCAAAGGAAGGGTCTAAAGAGAAGGTCGAGAAATCAGCATCTAGAGAATTGGTGGAGAAGAAGAAACTACGGCAATTTCTAGTCAATGAAATGCAAAGGAAGGAAACTTTGCCCTCGGGGAAGAAGTGTAAGGAAGTGAGGGATCCATTTGAAGCGCTTGATATTAAGAGGATGTCAGTTTCTTTAGGTGGCGGCAAAAGGAGTTCCTTTGGTGGATTACATATAGAGTTGGCAGATGCTCTTGCAAATTGTGGTGCCAAAGTGGTTTCAGTTGACATGCCTCCATTTATGCAGATCCATGCTGTTGACTGTGCAAGGAGGACCCACGATAGTCTTGAGAAGTTCACCTCCAGGACCCTTGCGCTCACTCTCAAAAAGGTTCTATCCTTATCCAATAATCACGTTGAGATTATAGTTTATTAAATAAAGAAGATTCCTTTCATGGCTCTGCGAAGTGGGTTTCTAAGTCCCTGATAATCGATAGGCTTGAAGGGTTGTGTTTTGTGAGTTCTTATTTCCTTTCCATTTTTTGCAGGAATTTGATGCCGAGTATGGTCCGGCATGGCACTGCATTGTTGGGACAAGTTTCGGGTCTTTTGTGACACATTCAGTTGGTGGATTTCTGTATTTCTCAATGGATCAAAAGTTGTACATTCTCTTGTTTAAAACTACAGTGCAAAGAGCTGATTGATTGATTATAGTTGAAGGAAGGTAGGTGAGACCTTACCTCTCAAATATGACAAGTGTCTTATACTTGGTGCTTGCTTTAAAAGTCTACCTTACGCTCGAAGGGCTCCAATATAGGCTATTAGAGTTTATGTAGCAAAATAGTGCAAACAGTGTGTGCAAATAGGATGTCCATATTGACACAACTAAATCAAAGTGGATAAATAAGCTTGGTCTTACAAGAAAAGTGAAGCCAACAAGTAATTGGTTATCTTTGGCATGGCAGTATCTAACTCCTTTTTTATCAGCATAAGTTGAAGAGAGCGTAAATTTTTGTCACTTATCTCTCCCACACATTTAACACTCTCAAACATTGAGTTCTCCCCCGTATTTTTATCTCTTAAAACCACCTTCTAATGGCTCCAATGTAGCTCGAATTTGCCTTTTCTTTATACTATGAGTAGCTACTAGAGTTACTCACACTAATTCACGCCTCAAATCCTTAGCTTAGAGGATAATGGCTCTAAAAGATAAAAATATGAGGGAAAACTAAATGTTTGAGAGTGTGAAATGTGTGGGAGAGATAAGTGGAAAAATTTCATGCTCTCTTCAGCAACTTATGTCGATAAACAGAGAGTTAGATACTCCCACAAGTAACCAATTATTTGTTGGCTTTGCTTTTCTTGTTAAATCAAGCTTACTTGTCTACTTTGGTTTACTTGTGCCAATGCAGACATACTATTTGCACACACTATTTGCACTATTTTGCTGCGTCTCTCACTTGTACACATTAGCAACAACATATGTTCTATTAGCAACATATGCTTTAGAAAGAGCAACACATGCCTGTTTGTAGCAACAAATGCTTTGTTCATAGCAACACATGTTGTATTTCTCAACCTCAAATATTCATTCTCACTGTCATACAGGAAGTGGAGCGTCTGACCATACGAGAAAGATGTGAGCAAGGATCGTTACATTAAGTCACCATCAAACTAACGTAACGTCACTGAAGATCTCATTATATCCCAAATCATTTTTAATCATACTAGATTTTACATCTATGATTCCTCTTTTCACAAAGAGTTATGCAAAATCCCACAAAGTATTTGTACTCATGGTTACTATTAGCCCCTTAGTACATGAAGGCACTTCACAGCTAGCTAGAGACAGGCCTTAGGTAGAAGGTTAGCTGAATCATGCGTATGGCAGTGCCATGCAAAAACTCCAAGGTGACTTAGCACGTTAGATCAAGCATGGTGTGAGTTTTGGTAGAGTTTTGGACTGTGTACGAGCTGACATAGCTAAGGCTAAGTTTTTAATGGACTAAGGACTTAATGGGTGCTCAAATGAACAGACCATGGCTAATGGACTTGACATGGGTAAGCATTAGATCGAACTAGTGTGCTATGACTGGCTTTGGTTTGGATGACTTGTCATTAACAGATAGAGATCGTAGGGATCTTAGATGATATAGCGGATAAGATCACGGAAGATAAATATGAACGCTAAAGGATAAAGATCACACGGGAGGATCATCTGAAGATAGTGGACATCTTCGTAGATATGGATAGATCATGTGTAATCTTTTATCTTGTTTGTTGCGATGTGGGTAGACCTTATCGAATAGGGTCCTATTTAGATGGGGATGTTGTCTTATAGCATAATGATGTAATCTAATAGGATAAGATGTGATCATAGGTAGTAGAGTTCTGTTAGGATTCTAACTCGTTCCCCAAGCCTTAACGCCTATATATAGCTCATTTGAGCCTTGCTCCTCACACAGAGTTGAGGGAACATTCCTTTATATACTTTGAGGAAAGTAATAAAGGTTTAGCATTATTGTTATATCTTTTTTTTGCTTCTATTGTTGCCATTATTATTGTTTTCGTTGTATTTTTGAGAGTGTGAGAGTTGAACATTGCAAGAGTCGTAAGGCGTTTGAGAATTAGATTGTTGGTTGACAATCACGTGGGAAAGACTGAGTCTTGTTTAAATGGATCTAAGTGCGATTGTCGTGCAAAGGAGTAGGCGCAATTTGCAGATAAGTTCGGTACTTAATAAGACCTTTGTAACAGTTACCATATAGACAACTCAAGTCTATCGTCAACTAATGTACTTGTAACCACCCGGGCAATGAGTCACAAATATCTTGTGTGATATCAAAATGATTTTTCCTTAGACACTCACGTTAATCTATGAAGTCTTGGCTACTTTCATAGTCATACTCCACTAGACCGCATCAATCATTTGGTACCTTGCAATGCTTTGTCTCATCCCACTCGCTATCATGGCACTAGGGCGATGTTCACGTTTGAGAGGGCAACATCAAGCTTGATGATAATTTTTAGATGTGTGTCATTTTCAATCAAACCTTAATTTACTATACAAATTCACACAAGATTAAAATGAAAAACATATTTCATTAATGCGTAAGTAAATGTATAAATACATCAAATCCTCAATAAACCTAAACTCCTAATGTGCTTTTGAAAAGCATATCTAGCAATGGGTTTAGTAAAAGGATCAATTATCATATCTCTCATAGAGACATGCTTTAAGACCACATGTTCTTGTGAAATGATATCACGGATGAAGTGGTAGTGAGTATCAATGTGCTTTGTCTTTCCATGATGCTTCGGGTCCTTTGTATAGGCAATTGCAACTGTGTTATCACAATAAATAATTGTGGCCTCACAATGATGCCCAGTAATGTTGAGGCTCCTCAAAAATCTCCTCAACCATATCACCTCTTGCACTGCTGAGGTAAATGCAACATACTCGGACTCCATCGTGGACAATGACACGCTCTGTTATTTCTTGCTACGCCAAGAAACGGCTCATCTTCCAAGAATGAAAGCATATCCCGATGTGGACTTTCACTCATCTCTATTAACAAATCCATCGGCATCACTATATCTAACCAATATGAGGCTCCCACCTTAATAGCACAAAGCCATATTAATGGTTCCTCTTAAATATCTAAGTATCCTTCTGACCGCTGCCCAATGCGCAGGTCTAGGATTACTTTGATGTATACCAACCGTCCCAACTGCAAAGCAAATGTCGAGTCGAGTACACACTATAACGTACATTAGACTACCGACAACACTTGCATATGGCACCTTAGCTATTTGTTGTTATTCTTCCTATATTTTAGGACATAGATCCATACTTGGGCATGGCCCCTTCTCCATTGAAGTGTCAATAGGTTTGCAATTATGTATATAGAAACGTTCCAAGACCCTATTAATATAGGTTTCTTGAGACAAACTCATAAATCTCTTAGAACGATCCCTCAAGATCTTAACCCTGAGAACATAATCTGCTTCACCCTTGTCCTTCATCTCAAAAGTAGAGGATAGCCACTTTTGAATGGCAATGATCATCTCCATATCATTCCCAACTATCAAGTATCATCTACGTACAAAGAGAGTATAAGAAACACATTCTCTTGTCTCTTTATGTATACACAATGGTCCTTTTCAACCATCGTAAAGCATACTGATATAATGGCTTGATGAAATCTAAGATACCATTGCCTAGATGATTATTTCAGGCCATAAATGGAACATCTCAATCGACACACTTTGTGCTCCTATCCCTTTGCTCGAAACCCAACAGATTTATCCATATAAATCTCTTCATTTATTTCTCTATTGAGAAATGTTGTTTTCACATCAATTTGGAACAAATTCAAATATAAATGTGCAATAATAGTTAGGATAAGGCGAATAGACATATTTGGGGCTCTTCGTCTTGATGTTTCTTTAACTCATAGAACTCAAGACTTTGTTTGATCTCACAAATACTCGGTAAATCATCCTCCAAAAAATCAACATCTCAAGACTCAACCTTAGTGAGCCCTCCATGATGTTCACTATACATCACATAGCCCTTAGAATACTCACAATATCTAATAAACACACATTTATTAGCTTTAGGGTCTAACTTTCCAAACTTATGAGAAAAATGGTGAACATAACTAATGGATCTTCATAGCCTTAAGCCTTCGAAATTAGGCTTATCTTCATTTCATAACTCATATGGTATTGTCTAGACAGATTTAATGGGCACTCGGTTAAGGATGTATGTCGCAGTCATGAAGGCATCCCCCCAAAACTTAATTGGGCAGTTGGCTTAAGCCATCATCTACCTAACCATGTCCAATAGAGTTCGATTCCTTCTCTCTACAACCTCATTTTGTTGTGGAGTTCCAGGAATCATTAACTATTAGCGTATTTCTTTATTCTCACAAAATTCTCTAAATTGACCAGAGAGATACTCTCGGCCTCTATCAATATGAAGAGCTTTAATTCTCCTCTCTTTCTGATTCTCAACCTCAGCTACAAAGCGTTTGAAACAATACAAAGCTTTTGAGCAGTGAGACAACATAAATACTAAACCATATCGTAAGAAATCATCTATGAATATGATAAAGTAAGTCGCGTCATTACTCGCTCTCACATTCATAGGCCCACAAATATCATAGTGGATCAATTCTAAAGGATGCAAATCTCTCCTAGCCTTACCAAAAGGCTTTTTACTAGCTTTCTTAGCGAGACAAGGCTCACAAGTAGGAAGACTCACTTTGACGAGAGAGCCAAATAGTCCTTCTCTAGCCAATCTAGAGATTTTATCTTGTCCAATATGTCCTAATCGAGCATGCCATTTAACAGGCTCATATTCAATATCAACAAAAGAAAAAGAAGCAACGTGAGCAAAATATTTATGAGAATCAGATAAATCTAAATCGATCATAAATAAACTATTACAAAAGGGCCCATGACCATAAACGGTATCATCAAGATCAATGGACAAACTATTCTTACTAACAAGAATAGAAAACCCAAGTCTATTAGTGCCGATATTGAAAGTAGATTACATCAAATAATGAGTACATGAAGCATATCATGTAAGAGCAGTTTGTGACCATTGTGCAAAATAAGTTGGTAAATTCCTACACCAAGGACCCTCTCCTCTGCTCCATACCCCATCGTTACAAAATGTTTATCCTTTGGTAATAGATGCTAATCTACAAATCCTGCATGGTTACAAGTCATGTGTTTTGTCGCTCTTGTGTCTACAATCCAATCATGGAGAGAATGAGCGAAAAATGCATATGTGCAAACAAAGGCACGTTCAAAAGAAGGTAAGTAAGGACAAACCTCACGTGGCTCAATACACTCCTGAGCAAAGTGTCCCTTCTTTCTATAGTTGAATGATAAAAAGTATAATATTGTATTTTTCTCCACTAATCTTTATTCTTTTATGTTTATTATTTGCCTAAAGTACTAATTATGTTTATATTTTGGTTTAGGTGTGTATATTTTGATTTAGGCGTGTTATGGAAGAAAAAGGAGAAAAACGAGATAATTTCACGAATCTAGACAGTTTTGACACATTATCGTATTTGGGCCATAACTTTCACATACAAACTCCAATTGAGATGATTCAAGTGGCATTGAAAAGCCCATGAAGAGGTTACAACTTTCATGTTTTAAGTATTGAGTGATTCTGACTAGAAAAGGTCATAAATGAGCCCAGAAGTGAACGCTGCTGCACTTACCCAATGCAGATCTACAAGATTACTACACAATAATCAAGGAGATAATTAAGGAAGCTTCCTAAACCAACTTGGACGTGAAATACCAGCTGAAAGGCCACTTCCCTCAGCCAAGAAGACTATTATTTGGTCATTGTTTTCCTTAATTGGGTATTTTGTTATGGAGAGAATATTTGGCATATCTTTAGGAGATTTTCTAGGTTTCTATCTACTGGGTTTATTACGTGAAAAAGGAGGGGAAGACATCTAGAGAAAAAAAGACACACAACACACTCCTCTCTCTCCTCTCTTCACACCTTAAAGCTTCTTCTATGGCCCTGTGTGGCTAATCTCATTCTTGGACGAAGGAATTGAAACCTCGGAATATGAGTTCTATTGTTCTTTCATGCTTATTATTATAATTATTGTTTAAGATTGCTAGGAGGCCTACTAGTTAATTGTGTTCGATAATCTACTACTAATCAAGTAGCAACTAGGATTTAGTAATTTCTTTGGTGTTGTTATTAAATCTTAGGAAGAATAATAGGCTAAGTCTCTCTTAATTGTTGGTGATTAAAGGAACTTTGATTTATTAATCTTTATATTGCTTAATGTTGTTGTTAGATTAGATCTTTCATGCTGGGCTTAGATTGTCTAATAATTAGGGTTAATTGGTTTAGTAATGTTCTTTGTTAACCACACGTGAGCAAAGATAGGAAATACTTGTTTCCCCGATAAATACTCAAAGTGGAATTAATTATTATTGTATAAAGGATCAGTTGTTAGTTCCGATGATGGATATCTCCTTTGGCCAAGCTAGTTATTATTGATTGTCTTTAAGCTTAATCTTATTAGCTTTATTAGCGTTTTATTTTATTCGCGACAAACAAAATCCCCCATCAATCTTAGTAGTAATTTACATACACTTTCAGTTGCCTTTCTCTACGGATCGACCCTTATTCCCACTACTACAAGTATAATTTCTAAGAGTAAAGTTTATTTTTGATAGCCCTCGACAAGCTTATCATTGAAGCACATGAATTTGGACTTATCCTTCTTGCCCCCACGCTTGCCTCTACGACGTTTAACAATTTGCCCTTCTTGAGGCCCTTAGTTCTTAGTTTTTTTCTTCTTATGCTTAAGGCCATCACTGTTAGATCCCGCTTGAGTCCGGAATCCAACGCTTGCGAAATCATGAAACGTGATCTTCTTCATTTCTCATTAGTATTTTTTTTCACACTCCTCGGAAACATGAAACATGTACGTCTTACCCTATAGGGTTAATTCATCTAACCCTCATAAGCCATCATCGGTTCATCAAGTTTCTCATAACATCTCAAGTCACAAAGCGAGCCCACACAAAGAAATCACTAAATCACAATTGACTTCTTCACAATAGTAGCTCTTAGTCTCTAGTTTGTTTAGAAACAAGAATCACCTCATTCGGATCTCTACAGATCGAGATATCTCCAAAATACTGAAGCATGTTCAGACTTTTTCAACCGATCCTCTCACTTTGATTCAATTCATCTTTTTCAAATTAATCTCAAAAGCTATAAATTTTTATGGAGAGGTAGAGGAAAGTCTTAGGAATCCAACGCTTCAAAAATCAGGTCAATCGGAGGTCGGACGGAAAAGTTATAAGCAAAAGAGTGGAGAGAGGTCGGGTCAGGGGGAAACATGACAATAGTTGACTGGTCGAAGACTATTAGTCGACTTATGTAAGTAAAAAACATGACAATAGTCGACTGGTCGAAGACTATTAGTCGACTAAGCCTATAATGATTAACTAGAAACTCTTGGTCTTTCTTCTTCCGACATCCCAATTTCCATAATTCATAACCTTTGATCCAGAACTCCAAAATTTACAAATTTGGTATCAATGGAAAGCTAAAAGGAAGCTCTACAACTTACATGAAGGACTTAAAAATCAATTCGGCCTCTAAAAAAGTCAAAATCTACCTCAAAGTGGCTGTCTGATAAATGTCATCCTAAACAGTAACATAAGTTATAAAAATCATATCTTTCAGTTCCATTGTCCAAAAACGTCATACTTTATATCAATGAAAAGATAAAAATCTAAACTACCACCTTCATGAAGACTTTATGAACAATTTCTACCTGTATGAGGGTCAAATTTTCACTCAAAGTTGCTGTCCTAAAATTGCCATCCTAGACAGCACCTAAACTTAAAAAAATTCACATCTTTTAACTCCCACATCCAAAAATGGCATATTATACATCGTTGGAAAGCTA
Source organism: Erythroxylum squamatum (assembly GCA_025629845.1). Taxonomy (NCBI): domain Eukaryota; kingdom Viridiplantae; phylum Streptophyta; class Magnoliopsida; order Malpighiales; family Erythroxylaceae; genus Erythroxylum; species Erythroxylum squamatum. The sequence continues at coordinate 18,844,565 of JAOTBA010000007.1, forward strand.
TGAAATTCCTCTATAACTTTCAACAATGCTACTTGATCCAATTTAACCTATATCAGTCGAGAATTTGCCTCAAAGCCAGCATACACACAACCTACCCTTATGGACATTTACAAAAACAATGCAAAGTAACCTTTGGAACAAGCATCGACAAAACACAATAAAACC
>JAOTBA010000007.1:18859655-18871275 GCA_025629845.1 Erythroxylum squamatum
TGCTGCAATCTTGAAAAAATTTTATTTTGACCGGTTTCCAAGGTCGATTTCTTAATCGAACGACAGAGCCGCGATCAAAGGGGTTAAAGGGTAAGGAATGAAAAGTGAGTGGTTGGTTGTTGATTATTATTATAGGGACAATAGTTTGATATCTCACTTTTGGAGAATCCCCCATTCTCTCCATTTAGCAGAGGAATAAAACTCATTCCTTAGTAGTGTCTTTTTTTCTAAAAAAAATTTTAATTAAAATATAATAAAATTTTATTTCTTAATTTTTTTACAAACCAACTATTATCAATGGTAATGGTAATCATTTTTTCCTCTTAACCAACTATCATAATTATAATGATAACATCCATTATCATTTCTCACTGTATTCATTCCCATTTTTATTACCATTCCTCCATGCTAACCAACCGCCCCCTTAATTGTTCTTGGGATAGTTCTAAGATAACTCAAATATTCCTATAATGGAAAAAGAAACATACTATGGAGCACGTGCCTATAAAGAAACTATAGGATACAAAAGGGGGGAGATAGTCGCCATCAGGACAACACTAATCAAAACAAAGGAACAGGTAACAGTCACCAACTTGCATTGGCAAAGAGCACTTAGGCACATGAGTTTTTAATTAAGGCATATCATAAAGAAGCTTTCTTTAGGATTAATTGCACTTGCTTGTTTAAGCACCCCTTTTCTTGCTAGGCAAGTTAGGTTGCGAATAGTGACACTGCAAATTGAAGGTTAGGCGCTTGATGGAGTTGATGCTCTCCAATTTTTATGAGCAGCTTAGCTATCCTCTAACTGTAAGTACTCACCTCAACCTCACATACTAATATCTTAATTTGTTTTCTAATATTTACGAGTAAGGCTATTCCTTTGTAACCAAAAAGTCATAGGTTCAAGTCACGGAAATAATTTCTTTGTAAAATATAAAAGAAAAGTTGCGTATAATTGATGTCCCTCCTCTAACTCTTGCAAAGTAAGAAATCTTATGTATTAAGATTGTTGTTGTTCTTATTGTTGAAATCAAAATTTTATTAAATAAATTATACAATGTATAAAATAAATTATAAATTATGTTTTTTGATAAATTAATAATTCATAAACAATTAATAAATTCAACTAATATTTTAAATATTTATATTGAATTTATATTATTCTCCACATCAATTACACACTTATAGGGAAGGAGTTCCAACATACTTCGTACAGCAGCTAACCTCATAAAAACGAGTGGGGAACTATTTAATGAACACTTTCACAAACTTTAGTGTTAATTTAATCACCGTTTTTTTTTTGTTTTTTTACGAGGTATTATAGGAGGATCCTTATTATGAAAAGATACCTTTAAATTATCTACATTTAGACTAATCTCCGCTCGAGCCGAGTAAATCTTTTGCGGAAAGCAAAATTCTAACCTCAAATTTTAAATAATTATATACATAAAGGCGATTCGAACTCACGACCTCACTTTAATCACCGTTTTCATGCAAGTGTACTTCTTTTAAGGGAATTAATGCAACTATCCATAAAACTAGTCGTTGGCTTAGTTTTGGGTCTAAAGTGTCGTGTCCCTAGTAATTCCATTGACTCAACATGGTGTGGCGTTAGCAATTCTTTCCAAGTTAGCGAAACTGTACAAGCACAGTGGTGCGCGATCCCACACTCATTATTGAAAGCCTAGCGAAAACGACCATTCTCATTATTTTGTTAAAATTATCTACTCGCGAATCATCGACATCATGTGGAGAATGATTAGTTTGCTTACGTGTCCGAATTGTGAAGCGAGTAGTTCTCACGTAATTAACACTGCGTGTGTGCCAATCTTAAATCTGTCCGAGAGAAGCCTCAAAATGTTGTTACAAGATGAAAGAACTCGATCCCTAATCGTGGCAGACTAGAATGCGCCGGAGGCGCTAAGCGCGCCTCTTCCTCTTTGATGTGCTTAAAAATCAAAGGTTAATCTAATTATTCTGCGTCCTTATTATTTTTCATTGTAATTATCATATTTGAGCTATTGTTGACTGTATAATTTTGTCTACTATATTTATTAATTTATTATTTATAAATTCAAAATAAACTAAAATTAAAAATTTTAAAAATATGTTATTTTGCGTAAAATAAATAAAACATAATGAAAAAATATGTGATAATTACTAAAATTAAATTGTCATTAATGCATTTAATGTCAAATGGTAAATGAAGAAATTTGATAGATTGCAATCTTGTATTTACCTAATAAAAAAATTGTTTTTAAATTAACTCTTTTTTTTAACAGAGGTATCGCAATTACTATCATTTAGATGCGTATTAGATAAATCTTCGAATTGACGCAATAGTCTGCAAATTACGTCAGCCGAATATTTCGCATTATGCAAGCCTTTTACGACAGGCTCGATCAAAAGAACGTAAGTAGAGGATTCAAACAAGAACCTTTTGACTTCATGTCTTCCACTTCACCAACTCGACCACTCATAGAAGCTTCTAAATAAACTCACGTGTAATAATTATGCTAAAATTATATAAGAAAAAAAATCATATTTAAATAAAGAAAATCAGTACTCAACATATTTATGCTAACATATTATCTAGTAAAACCCTAATTATATTTCATAATTTTTTAATTTTTATAATTCTTGAATTTTATTAAATAAAAAAAGGAGCGAGAAAAGAAGCCAAAGGAAAATTTCTCCCTCCCTCACCACCTCAAGAGAAAATTTCTCTCTCAAACACAAACCTCCCTCTCTCTCTCCGAAATTTCAGTCCTTTAAATAATCCCAACTGCATTACAAAAAACTTAAAAGATTCGGAAGCTCACTCCTTGAGCACTAAGTTCACGCACATGTTCACTTCCAATCCCAAGCTCGCCGGGTCACACTGAATGAATTTGACCCGAACCTGAATGGATCCTCCACTGATAAATGAGACATCTTTTTCTGTGGCAAACCCTTCCTCGTACACTTTGTCGGGGATTTGGCTCTTCGGAGCTCTTAATGGTGACGCCGGTGGTGGGTTGGGTCTCCGAATGGGGAATTTGGGAAGTGGGTTTGGTGGAGAGAGAGACGGGTCGGTGGAGGAATCGACGGTGACGGAGCAGAGTAGCGGTGGAAATGGGAGGAAGCGGAGAGGTTTGAGTTCGGAGGATGAATCTTCTAAGATGGTGTCCACAACTAGCAGTGGCAATGAACTGGTTGGCTTTTATTTTTTTAATTCAATTTGTCGTTTTTGCTTCTTTGTTTTGATTAAAATGATGACGTGAGTTGATGAGGATGTAAAAGGAATAGAGAAGAAGAGTGTGAGCTTTGTTGAGAAATGCAAATAGAGACAAGAGAAAGTTGAGAATTTTGGCCGTTAGTTTTTATCGTTTGTTGGATTTTCTTTTTCTTTGTTTACCTTAGGAAATGAGAAACTACAAAATATTTGAACCTTCGTCTTCAATTCTCTTAATTGAGAGCTCAATGTCTTAGAAGTTGAGAACATCTTATATTTTCTTAGTAACAAAAATTGTGTAATTGATAATTTTGTGCTATTCAGACGTTTCTTCCACGTTTGATCTTTGATCTGTAGGCATGGAAATGGATCTTTTTATTGTTACCTCCCAATATGGAGTTGTTAGCTTGTTTAGAATTAATATGTCAGATGCTACAATTAACTCAGTTGGCCTAATGATCTTCTTTTTGTTCACAGAATGATTCTAATGGCAAGCGAATGAAGACTTCAGCTTTCAGAAATGAGAAGAATAAAACTGAAGTAGAAGCAAGTTCTGCTGCAAACTGTAAGTCTGCTGAGAAAAGCACTAAACCAGCTGAGCCGCCTAAGCTAGACTACATTCATGTAAGAGCGAGAAGGGGTCAAGCAACTGATAGCCACAGTCTAGCAGAGAGAGTAATTCTATTCAGCCTTCTCAAGCTTTTCTTTCTTTACTTAACCTGTTGATTCATGTAACAACAAAAGCGATTCAGTTGTGTAGGTTCAAGTCGTATAGGCTTTATATTCGCATACTCTTATTGTTCCTGTTTCTTTTATTTATTTCAAATGTTATCCTGAAAGGAGTGCGTCTTGATTTGTTCAAAACCTTCTCTTCCCCCTTTTGCCCATTTTGGCAGGCTAGGAGGGAAAAAATAAGTGAGAGGATGAAGATACTCCAAGATTTGGTTCCTGGGTGTCATAAGGTACCTGTTGCCTTCAGGGTCTATCATACTTTCTAGATTCATGAATCTGCGTTTTTGAAATTAATTTTGAAAGGGTATCAGTATATTGCCTTTTCTTTGTTATCGTATGTCTTTCATCTGTCATTATTGGTTCAGTCCACCCAGTCGTTATTTGCGTAACCAGGTGGCACATCCTTGAATAGATTTTGGACTCATAATGACTTTCTGGATAAATTATGTATAATACCATCAAACAGGTCATAGGTAAAGCACTCGTCCTTGATGAAATAATCAATTACATCCAGTCACTACAAAGACAAGTTGAGGTATTGCCGCTATCATACTGTGTTTTATTGTCACTTTTGACAAGCTATTCTGTTGAAGCTGTAACTGAGATCTGTGCCTTTTCAAATTGGATTTTGCAGTTACTGGCCATGAAATTAGAAGCAATTAACTCAAGGATGAATAAGAACCCCACAGTTGAAGGCTTTCATCCAAAAAGTGTAAGTCTTCATATTTTACCAACTTAAAATAAAGCTTATCTCATATATTAGTTATCCCATATTTTAGAAGTGCGTTATGATTACTGGTTCCTTAGGGTTGTGTAAACTGTGAAAAAAAACAAGGGCTTTTTTGGTGCTGCAATGGGTTTTTTCAGCGGCTAAACCTTTGTCTGATTGCTTGATAACTTAAATTGTAACCTTATTAGAGAATTTTTGTATGGTAACCGTCTTTCATCTACTAGGACTGTGTATATAGAAGCAACAGTGAGCATGTATAGATATGAGAAAATGGAATCAAAAACTTTTTTGGTTTGCACCTATTCTATATTTGGAAATCTTGGTTTGTTGCTTCCTTCTGAGGTAGTTTCTCCTGAAAGGCTGTTAGGTTTTACTACTGCCTGTAACAACACTTGAACTTGGATGAGGTTGTACATATTAAAGCCAAAGCATATCACTACTTTGTATGTTGCACGTTGAACCTATAAAGAATGTTATAGAATGTGAACTTTTTTGTGAGGTTTTGAATTTGGTACTTCAAGAATGTATTCAAAATGAACTGTGGAACTTCTTGTTCTATGATCTTTTAAGAAGGTTGAATTAGCATTGCGGAAGTTTTCCACTTCTATACCTTAGCATTCTAGTAGTGGAAGGGCAGGCACATGTTGACTGGTCATCTAATTTGTTTGCAATTGGGCTAGTTTCAAAAATCAATCTTTCTCATGTTTATTATGTTAATATTAAATTGATTGTAAGTATCTATGTTCCATTAATCGCAATAGTAAATCAGCGTGTTGTGTGTTAGGTCCTACAATAGAAACATAGATTAAGAACAAGAAACAGGATTTAAGTGAAACAAATAGAGGAAAAGAAGAAAAGGAATAGGAATTGTCTGCTGCTAGTAGAGCAGATCTTTCATTGGAGATGAAAATTGATAAGAAGGGTAATCACAGGCAACATTCAAAAGGTGCCACTCCCCTAATACACATTCTACTTGGTACATTATGCCTGCCTTATCCACTCCCCTCTGCCAGCCAAATATATCCTGACCTAACATCCCACCCTAGCAATCGTGCCACCTCAGCCTCCTAGAATCTTACCTGCAACAAAACTGACAACTAATAAAGCATAAATAACAAACCGTGGACAGCAGCCCTTCAATATCAATCCTAGGAATGATGGGCTTTTCCTTTAATTTCCAGCCTTGTTGCTTTCATCTAAATTGGTTAGCCCCTTTTTCTTCCTTGAGTAGAAAAGCATAACTAGAGGCCTATCATTATGTTCATGGAGCACTATGTTAATTTTCAATCTTAACCTTAGCGAAGTAATTGAAGATACACTATACAAGTTGGGCAACTTTGTTTTAATATAAATCATTGAGAAGCATCTGGTTTTCCTTCTTTTAAAGGGTTGGGTGGGGGTGTGGGTAGTCCTCAATCAATTACTTTGAAGTTAGGCATGCTGCCACGGGTTTATATCATATCTGAGAATGTCACTAAATTGGTCAGTTTTGCGACCTCGTGGTTTGTGAACAAGCATTCATCTTAGCTCCTTCCAGCCAATAGTATCTCTAGTGATTCTTACAACGGAAGGGTAACCTATTAGAAGCAAATCATGTTTGAAAAGATAACCTGTACATAGGAAACATCAACTTTTCAAATTTCTTGTTTCACAAAGCATACATTCATGAACTTGTTAAAGATTACAACATTATTGGTTTGTATTTGATGTGTAATCTTTCCAACAGTTACGTCTTTTTGTAATTTTATAGCTTGGTGTGCAACCATTTGATGTAGCCGGAATGTTGCTTGCCCCACAAACAATGAGAAATCACGCTCAAGGATCACAACATGAATGGTTACACATGCAGGTTGGTGGAAGTCTTGAACGAGCATCCTGATGAAGGAGCTAGGTCTTTATTTTATCAGAAAGGGAGTACCTGTTCTTAGCTTCCTATATACCGGAGAAATGTGTTTAGTACTTATACTATTGGTGTTGCTGTTATAATCTCGTGTCAATCGTTGCTGTTGCTTCTAATCCTTCATGTGTCGTATGACTGAATCCACTGCACTCATTTAGATTAGTTCCTAGGCATAAACTTCTAGAGTGAATTCATTTACCAGTGTACTGGAAGTTGTGATTTGGACAATTGTGATAAACGGTTCCATTGACCGAAGTGATTCTAATACATCTGACTGATTCTGGTTGGTGTGTTCCTGACATATAAAGCCATTGCGATTCCAGTCATCTGGAAGATATGGCATTGAAACAAAACTACATGAAATTCAAGAGACAACTCCTAATAATAAGTGACGTCTCGAGAGCCATTGTGGTTCCAATTCAACGTAGATGATTTTCCTGAATTAAAACAATACATGTTACTAAGATTTGAAATAACTCGAAGGAAGTCTAACACATCGCTTAAGAAGAAGCACAGACAGAAAGGAAGAAAAAACAAAAGGTCGGGAATCGTGCAGGAGACCGATTAGAAGCTGGAGACAATCAGAAGTAGAGTAGCACGAGTTCATGCCATGCTTGAGAACGATTAAGAGCCAAACTTGGAATTTATGCAATTAATGACATCATCGCCTACTTGAAAAGCCTGGGTTAACACCTCAATTCGAATCGAAGGTTTTGAAGAGGAAAATTATGAGAAGCAAATGACTATTGAAGGCTGTGAAAAGCAGGGCTTTCCCTTCTCCAATTCTGTTGGAAGTGAACAAGACCCCTGGGACTGGGAACAACAAACATCTGTCCCGCGGACAAAATCTTGGAGTTGTAACAATTCCTACAAACAACTTCCCTTGATGACTAATCCCGTCTCGGTGGCTCGAGCATGCGAATGTACAGGGTTCAACCAACAGGGAGCAAAGTGCCAAAGTCCACTCGGTTCATAGAGTATTCAAACCAGGAAATATGCAAGCACATTAGCAGCAGAGATAGACAAACCAACCAAACATGTTAGTTGTTTTCCCCTCTTTACTGTCCATTAAAGAAAAATATCATCTGAACTTACTTTCTCCACACGTTTACAATGGAATCCATCAACTGATATAGGAGCAGTCAGGTCTGCAACACAGAAATCCTGCAAGGAATCAGGATCAGCTGAATTGACAAGCAAAAGGAAAATCAAAAACCCTGTGATCAGGTAACTCGACAAGAAAATGCGCTTCCAAGAAATCATGGCAGACATGGATTCAGTAACCAAATACAAATAAGCAGCTTTCCACATTAGAGGAGCTCAAAACCCCTTTTAATCTTGGTCTGTCAAGATTCATGGTAACCTCCGAACTCTCCTTGCAGATATACGGGTTAGTTATAAGGGGCAAGCAACTTGGCAAGGTTGCTGACTTCTTGTTGGTTTAAACTTCACGTTTATTGTATAATCACTCAAAGCAGTCAATGATCACCTTATTATTTAAAAACAACTCACACAACCTTATAAAGGCTTTACATGCTAACAAAACGGAAACAAATAACAACCAAGATTACAACTAACTTTATTCCTAAAATCACGCAAGAATACTAACTACTGCAGCTGCAGCTGTTGATGAAGACCAGCTCAGACATGATTTGTTTCATAAGACTCGGTCTCCTCAAGCTGACTTAGTTTGCTACTAACAACACTTCAGACAGCAGTTAAAAAACATTAAAGTTGGCAGAGGACTCAGAAAGATATAATTGGTCTCTGTACTCAGTGGACAAGGCCGTAGTCGTCGTCGTCATCATCACACCTAGTTCGAAGTCCTGCAATGAAGCAGGGTCTGGAGAAGTCTGATAGTACGCAGCCTTATTCCTACATAGTAGAGACACTGTTTCCAGTAGACCCACATGCAGATACAACAATAAAAGAATGATGCAGGTTAAAAAGTAAATAAGTAAATAAAATTATTACTTAAAAAAAACATTATAACCAAGAAAATAAAAGCCTTGCCGTATGAAGGAAGCTGCATATGACAAAAATAAGCAGGTTAGTACATGAAACAATAGGAAAAGACTGATGGTTTTTTGTTTTGTTTTTTTTTGACAGCAGCAGACTTGTCAGGGGCTCGAAAAAGCTAATGAAGATAGCGAATACGCAATTAACTAAAGTAGTACCAGAAATAACGTCCTATACAATACAACGTTCTTTCTCTATCTACTTCAGTAAGTCAAAATACCCAATCCATGTTTGTAGAAGATAGTCAAGGGTAATATTCAGAAAAAAAAAACGAGAAAAAAGAAGAATGTAACTGACCCTTGTTGCAACCTCAACAGAAACCTAAACCACGTGCTTCATACCGCACAGATGACATGGGAAAGATAATTTAACAAAAACTACGAACTATAAATAACAACAGATAATTGCTCGGAATTGAAATACCAAAAGTAAATACAAGGTAGGCACAAGTTGCCACCCTCACCTCCACGCACGATTGGGATCTACTTGTGAGTTTATTCCCACTTAAAGGATCACAGAGAGCAGTTGGGGAATGGGTAAACACATACCTGGGTCGATGATCATAGGAAACCCACCAGGTAAACACGCAGTGGACAGGACCGTAGTCTGGGACAATAATTGTGGACCTTGGTTGCAATAAATAGGGACGATCTCCTTCTCGTCCACCGAGTTGAAATGGTCGTGCAGGACCTTCTTCTTTATGGTTTGATGTGGTCAAGAAAACAACTCAATAGCTTTTATTGATTTAGGTGATTTCACACCTAATCTGAACCATGAACTTGGCTTGGCCAGTTTTTCTTTCCGAGGAAAGGGTCGAACAAAGCCAGATTTTTCAAGGGTCCTTTCAGTTTAACGTGAATGAGAGTCGACCATATTCTAGTGTACATAGCATTTTCTTGCAATATCAGTAACATTTTTAATCATTCAGTAGAAGTAAACTATGAAAATGGAAGTCCAGAGAACCGATTCTTCTTTTCCTCCTCTTTTCTCCAAATGGTAATATCGAAGATAGTAATATTCGCATCCACAAGCTTCGGTATATTTGTACCGTGGTACTCTGAAAAAATGAGTTCAAGGAGCTAAATGAGAAGAGTAGAGAAGAATTTTGAGATGAATGTGTATTTTTTCATCAAATGTTCTTGTACATCAACTTTGTATCTATTTAATGAATTAATGGTTGGGATTTTATCTTATCATTAACTAATTTTGAGGAAAAACCAATACTAGTAAGGGTATAACTATCAAACTCAACTGATAATTATAAAAGTTACATAATGTCATTCGCCTCATTTGAATCTCTTGTCTTTACGGGTAATTGTGGAAAATTTGAGTTGAATATCATGAGTAAAATTTCAAGTGGCATATGTTAGAGATGAGTTAGATCAATAAATTAACCATTAAGTAGTTGCTAAATTGCCTTGTTTAACTATGTACTTATTCAAGATAGCTCCTAGTTCTAACATAGCTAAGAGCATATGGTAGCAAGATAGAAGCTGTTTGAGAAGTAGAGAGAATTGAATTTAGTTAAGAAATATGAAAAATAGGATGGATAATGGAAGAGGAAAATAAATCTTTCAATATTTTATAGGGAGAACATTTAGCTTCTAGTTTTGTAACCTCTCTAATAACTACAGAACTTTGGTGATAAGGTAAATCATATCTCCAATATTAAAGGAACATTATGTTTATGTTTCTTAGCTTGTGAGATCATTCATTGTTGAGCTTTAGAGACGTGATGTTTAAGTAGTTGGATTACTGCTTCTCTATCTTCTAGTAATGAATCAATATTTTCAAACGAAGAATCTTTTGAGAAATAAGGTAAACGTAAAGGTAGAAGAATACCATTTAAAGCCTGGAATGGAATGATATTGTTGGCAATATGATATGAAGTGTTGTGCCAAAATTTGCTAGTGAAATCTAGGAACACCAACTCCTTGGCAAATCCTTTATCATACATCGAAGAGAAGATTACAAACAATGATTCACCACCTCAGATTGTTCATCAATTTGAAGATAATAAGTTAGGGAATGCTTGGGATCAACTACTTGTAATTTGAAAATTTCTTGTCAAAAATTACTTATAAAAGTAGAGTCCATATCACTGACAATAATGGCTAAAAATTCATAAAGTTTATAGACATTATCCAAAAAGATTAGGCTACAATTACAACATTATAAAGGTGAGATAAGGGAATAAAGTGGAAATATTTCATAAGTTTGTTAACTACTACTAGAATCATGATTTTCTTTAAGATTTTAGAAGGCCTTCAATAAAATCCATTGTTATATACGTGAAAATTGGCTAAATAAGTGACAGTTGAAGCGGTCTTAGTGATGCCACGTGCTCTTATTTGTAGCGTTTTTAGATATTACACTACCTAATGAACTCTCTTACTCACTTCCATATACCTTTCCAATGTAAGATTGTAGATAATTTGTTTTAAGGGTGTGAATTTTTGAATGTCCCATAATAGCATTGCTATGAAAATGTTGTAACGATTGATTTCAAAGGACAATGTGTTGACCCACTATTAACTTCCCTTTCCGTAATAATTGCTTATGAGACCAAGATTAATGAGAGAAGGTTTCTCCTTATTGTAAGAGCTGAGTTATAGATTGTAGATATTGATCCTTGTGCCAAAAAGCATTGATATTGCTCAAAAAGCATTGATTTTGTTTTTGAGAGTGCATCTACAACTATGTTAGATTTTCCTTGTTTGTATTGGATTTCATAATCATATGCTATCAACTTTGCTAATCATATATTGAGTTAGAGTTAGTTAATTTTTGATCAAAGAGAAACTTCAAAGGCTAGTCATTAACCTTTATGATGAAATGTTTACACATCCGATAGTGTTGCCATTTTTTAATTGTAAAAAGTATGATAACTATCACTGCAACAAAAATGACATACGGTAACATGTGATAAGTGTTATTAAATATGAATGGTAACACTAATGACTATGCTATGACAGCCCATGTTACTAAAGATATGATGCTTTAGTAACAGTTTTGACATGTTATT
>JAOTBA010000007.1:18954690-18974209 GCA_025629845.1 Erythroxylum squamatum
CCTTTGTTTTGGAGTTTAGTCCTCTCCATACGGACTGACTTGGGAGTTTAAGATTCTTGCTCTCAAATTTATCAATATTTTCCTTCTTTTCTGGTTCCTATCATTATGTTGGTTTGCCATGTCTTCTTTGTTGGTTTTTTGTTGTCTAATGAGGTTTTTAGCTCTTGTTACTTAATGAGTTTTGAAAAATTTTTTCAAAAATAATGAGTTTTGAAAGTTGACATAATCTGTTTCACCAAGTAGATACCGAAAGAAAACATATTATCAATTAGAAGTTTCTTTTGTTTTCTCTTTTGCTAATAATCAGGAAGTATCCAACTACAAGATTGCTGCTCGTCCAGAAAGACGCCGCCAGTTTGAAAAGGAGCTCACTTCTCAGATGAATATTGCTCTTGATGTTTTGACAGTTTGTTTGAAAATTAATGAACTTAAGGAACAGGTGGTAATTTTTCCTTTTCAGATGAATGTTGATCTTGATACTGTAATACAACTGCTTGATATACTGAACTAACATGGGCCTTTGATAATTTCTTTCCTTTTAGGTTCTCGAAGCTTTTGCTTCTTGGCTCCGATTACGGCCTGGGTAGGCAGCTCCTTTAATTGAAGTGTTGACAACGCAGTATTTTTCTCCTGAAGTGCAAGATACTTAGATTTTAAGTTGCAAACAGTAATTGGTGATTCCTGATTGTTCTGAAGCGGTTCTTTGAGGCATTACTGATACAAAATTCTTCTAAAAAGTTGAATGTAGCAAGTAGAGGATGGAGAATGCCAATAATGCCAGATTAGTTACACGGCCTCCTTATTTACTTTTAAAGAAAGAATAAATGCTGCCGTAATCTCCTGGAGTCTGCTGTAAATTGAACTGGATTTTTTTCCTCAAAAAATTGGAAGTATTTGAGACGTGATGGGCAAAGTGGTCATTAGTCAATTTTTTGCAACTTTATTGGTTTTGATTTCTTTAAAATACAGTGATGTGTAGCTTATTGGAAATGGCCTTTTTTGTTTTCTTTCAACTTTGCAAAAACTCACCAATTGTCCAAATCAGACCATTCCCCCTTCCCCATTCTTGTCACCTCTTATGAAATGGTTGATGTTACAATAAGTGATTGGATTGACTTTACTCAGTAATATGTGATATTACTTGGCACTAACAGATTTCCTGGTATTTATGTTGAATTGTATTGGTTTCAGGATCCCTGGTTCCATTCTTGCATCTCATCCATTGGTTCTTATAGCTCTTTCAAGTTTGAATTCTGACCTACTTTCAGAGGCGGCTGTAAATGGTACTGCTGATGAAATATAAGAACCTCATTGGTGCTTTTAGTACTGTGACAGTTTTTCTTAATTTCAGGAACCATCTGTCATGCCACCATATGCTTCTGAGATAATTACTTATGTGTGCAATTGCCAAGGTGTAGAATAGAGCTTGATATTTTGAAATCTATGTAGATAATAAAGTTAAGTTTGAATGTTGCTGAAGTAATAGTGACAGTTTGATTAGTAGAAAAAGTTCAGAGAGAAGAGAAGCTACAGGGGATATATCTGAAAAATTAGAGATGTGTTAAAAATTTTATACCTAGGAAGGTTGTCAAATGCTAAAAGTTTTCCTTGTGATATGGTTGTTAATACAATTGATGCATTATAAGTTACCAAAAACAGTACAAGTTATGTTTGTCTTTGGTGGTGTAACATATGATTTTGTGACATCTATTAATGCCATACTTCTTATCATGAATTACATAGTTGCAGATCCCAGAAGTCGAATGTGTGTGCTTATCTTCCCGCATCACTTTCACCTCCCTTCCCACCCCAAAATTAAAACAACATTGGTTGAATATATGTATTTATTCAAAGTTTTTTAAAATCATGTTGTTCAAGTTTAATGTCTCTTTTAATATCCCTTATATCTTCTTTATTATTTCCAACTTGGCGTAGATGGCATTTTAGCTTTTCCATACTAAGGGAACTTACAAGGGTGCTTGTGTCCTAATTCTACCTCACCATTTTTATTAGTTCCTTTTGATCTTTTGCAGTCATTTCAGAATTGACACACTACACTACGGCAGCAAACTCTGGTGGTATTTCTGTACAAATGCCCTTAATTCAAGTAATTGTACCTCATGTTATGAGTCTTAAGGAGCAGCTTAGAGATCCTTCAAAGGTACTTACAGATGTATGATGATAATGAGTCTGGATGAAGATAAAGTTTTTGTTTTGCCCAGCAATGTTATGCTTCATTGAAATTTCTGCTACTTGTTTTTGTATTTTCTTGGGTTGGGGGATTACTACTGCCATGAAGACAAAATTTCAAGCATATTCGTTTATACTTTGACTTTCTATCAAGTACCTTAAGCTCAATAAATTGGCACTCATAACTAACGGACATGAGATGCAGAAAATCAATTATGGTTTCATTAAAGATCCAATGTTTTCTTTTTATTATTTCATTGAAGGGAATAAACTATTTTCAATATTGATAACAACCATCTGTATTTCCAGGCATGGATGTGCTAAAGCAATCTGGTAATGGCTAACAAATTCTAGGTGTAGATTTGTGAAAAGCTTAAGTTGTTGGGTGAGTTCAACAACTAATTTATGAGTCTCAATTTTTGTTGCTCCTTAGCACACACATATTTGTTGGGATAAATGTGTGCACAGAATACAAGTACCAAATGGCACGTTGAGATTTAAACTTGATAGCAAAGAGAATATTGTACTATGTGAAAGAATTATTCCCCAGTATCCTGACATGTTTGCTAAGGATTGTTATTATACCCATACAGCATATGCCAGTGGAAATATAGAATCTGCATACCTCCTTGCCCTTAGCTATTTTAACCTGTGTTTTTTAATGTGAGTGAAATCAATCTTCATTACCATAGTGTTTGATTTCATTTTCAATCGATGCTGATTTGGTACAATACTTCTGTTCTTTTTATTTTTATCTTAGGATGAAGAAGATCTTAAGGCCATTGCTCGTTTGTTTGCTGACATGGGTGATTCATATTTTGAACTGATTGCAACGGGTATGTACTTAAACCATCAGTAATCTGCTCAAAGTTTATGTCCAAATTTTTAAAAATGCTCCTCATAGCTACTTGATTTCTGTTTTATGATGATGTATTGTGTGATTAGTGTATAAAACATTTCATCCTCTGTTGTTCCAGGTTCTGATGAGGCGATAATGATAGTGAATGCATTATTAGAAGTTACTTCACACCCAGAATATGATATTGCTTCCATGACTTTTAATTTTTGGCACAGTCTTCAAGTTATCCTGACAAACAGGTAAATCCATCTGGAGCTCAGTTACTATAAGAGATCATTTTTTGGCAAATGGGTCAATAGAGTGGTCCTAATCTACCAGGGATTCCCATACTTCATTTAGAACTGAAGCATCGCTTGAAGCAGAGAGAAGTAGAAGGCTTCAAGTTTTCCAGCCAGCGTATGGATCACTTGTATCCTTGGTGAGTTCTTTTTATGAGTACAGAAATATGCCACTTGTAACTTCACAGAAACCTTTAGACTATGCTGCATGGATTTATGCCCTTAAGACCAGGCTAGATAACTAAATGACAGTGCATTTACCGTCCCTTTCTTTTCTTTTTGTTTGTATATGTTCCCTAGTTCATTGCATTCGTTTGATCTGATCAATATGTTCATAAAATTGAAAAGTTTTTCAGAGCCCTAATTTTAAGTCTGATGACACTTGAATTTCTGAAGTGAGATTAGGTGGACTCATGTAGAGGTGATTATCTTATGTATTGTATACTGGATATACTGTTCATAGTGTTTCACTTTCTCTCAAACTCATGCAGTAGCTAATATCTTAATCTTACTGCTATTGAGCCTATTTAATGTTGGGTTCATTTTAGTATAATAGAAAATTTCCTACTGCAAGAAATGATTGAAATGCTTTATCTTTCTCTTCGGGCGTGTGTGTGACTATAGAAGATATTGTATGCGTTAGTTTCAGCGAACAGTTAATTATCTTTGCCGTTAAGTGTTTCATAAAAAAACTTAACAAGTTCTGAATGTTGCTTCAGGTTAGTTTTCGAGTCCAATATCCCCAAGATCATCAAAAACTCTCTATTGAAGACCTCAAGGAATTTAAACACACTAGATATGGTAATGATGAACTGTTTGGAAATTTGTACTTTTTGGTTGTCCTTCATTAAGCTCAACTAATTGTTGATTCTACGTTGCCATTTGTTCAGTTATTGTTATATACTTGTTCCCTTCAGATTGTAGCAGCAAAAAGGATAGAAATCATCTAATTACATCTTTTATTCATTTCCTATAACATTTTATAGTCTTTTATTTGTAACAGCATCAAAAAGGTACCCTCCAATTGTAGTTGTGAATTGATTATACATTTTGTAGGCATGTATGTGGCCACTTTTGAAGATTGTTCTTCTTATCATGTATATTTTGACTTACATATGAATGAGCTTACATACATACACTTTTGAAGATTAGTCTTCTAGCATTTTACACCAACTAACAGGACCAGTGATATTGCCAGCTGTTGCCGATGTATTAATTGATGCAGCATCAGTTCTTGGTGGTGATGCAACTCTTAGGATTCTTTACACGAAGCTTGCTGAGGTGTGTATTATGTATTTGGAAGCAGTATCAGTCTTCTCTCCCTTACAGAAAAGAATCAGCGTAACTCTTAAATGATAGAGCTACTATTTGGTGTAAAATCAATACTATCCTGTTGACAACATAGATGATATTGCTAGTTGGCCTTTGGCAATGTTGAGGATTTATGTGTAAACCTTTAAGAAATTAATGTGCTTAACTAACCAAAGGTTTCGCAAGTTACTTTATTAAGAGGGTTCCTCGTTAGGTAAATAGATCACAGAGCTCTCAGTGACATGCTTAAAGTCATTGCATATTTTGGAGAATTAAACTGGGATTTTATGGTTCTGGTGTTGCGTGTAACTTTAGTGCTTGTTGGGAAGTTCTTTTGCAGCTGTCTCATCTCTTATAAGTGGCAGCTTATTTTACTTGAGCAACGGGCTGTTTTAGATCACAAATTTTGTGAAAGTTCTTTGACTTCTGAATCACATTAATTGGTCCAGATCCTTTAATGATTGCCTTCCTCTTTCTAATGATGCCAAATCATGTCACATTGTTCAAGGCACAAGCGTTTTGGGGAAATGGATGCAATGAATGGCGTCCAGCAGAAGCTGCTTTATTTTGCATCAGGGCTATATCAAGTTACGTTTCAGTTGCTGAAGCTGAAGTGATGCCCAAGGTAAAGTCTTTTGTAAATACATGTTCGGTACTTGTTTTGACTTGTAAGTTGTTACGTAGAGCTGCATTGCTTGGGCACTTCGCATCAATGAAAGTGCAAGATTTGTGGGGAAAAAAAAGATAAGATTTGGAGAGAAAAAGGGATAGACATCACAGAAATGCCAGTTGTGAAGAACTGTAACATACAAGGCATGAGCATCTAGAACAGATAAATGAGATAAAGGATGTCTGGGGGATGTAGAAGAGAAATATTTATACAAAATGCTAGTGTACACAATGAAACGAATACCTGCTTCACCTGCGTCTTTGCAATAGGTTTATTTGAATGAAGTGGGGCAAAGCATGCAATAAAGTTGGGCAAAGCATGCTTTCTTTTAGGATCAAGTTTCTTTTCTCGCTTTGTGGGAATGATTTGATCTGATTCCCTTTAGCTAGTACAAAGGTCTGGAAATGGATGTTCCACCAGTTATTAGCTCCATTAATGTAGGATAGTCTGAGTATATGCCAACTATTTGATAAAATACATATAAAATGTAAATCTTGGATGCTTGGATTGTTTAGTTTTGTCGGAATTTAGAATTTAGGGTTGGAATTCATAAATAAGTTATTAAAACCATTCTGGCTTGACAAAAGTTGATGTCGACATTAATCATTATCTTCCATTGTCGTCTAACATGCAGACTATTATCTTTGCTCTCCATATTGACTCAGAACTTCTGGTAGTAGCCAGTTCCCTTATCCTTCTTTAGCTTCAATCATGTTAGAATTATCCCTATCAAATGCAGGTTACTGGCGGACTTGGTTATCTATTTTAAGGTTTCTACCACCTTGAAAGCTAACATACAGGTTGTCTAGTTTTCCCAAAACTTTCAGGATCATTTTGTTGAGCTCATGGACCAAAACTAAAAAACTAAAAAATAATGTTGTATTAATTTAGCTCCTATGAAGGAAACTGAAAAAGTACATAAAATGAACTATGAATGACCATTAAGGAAAATAAACACCTAAACACTATGAGAAATAACAAAGAGACAAACCTAGATCATGTTAACATATAAGCTAATCTCATTCTAGATCATCTACCTCACCCACTTCTTCTAAAGCCCCTTTGAATAAACAAACCCAGCAGATCATTTTGATAGGCAGATCCTTGTTTTGATTGAAAAGCTTATTTCTGACAACTTCTCTTTCTGGTTGATCAACTCAGTTGGTCAGAATCATAGACATCTCAAGCATTGAAAGTCTACTGGATGTAAACAGGGCCTTATCCATTCCTCTGTCCCCTTTGTGTAGCATCAAAGCTTGGGCTTTTTGTAATTCCTGGTTTCAGTGAATTTCTGGATTGATTCATAAATGATACATGTACAAGAGGATATATTATGGTATATTAAAGTTACAAGCCAGCAATGGTAGGTCAGAAATCTAGATATGTTCCCACATGTGGACACAAATCATGACTAGAAATCCTACCAGCTTAGATGTAGAGGGTTTTACTGGCTTGCTGATGTGGCCTTGCCATTGTTACTTCAATCCTGACATTATGAATTTTCCTGAGATGTCAAATGTCCTTATAAGCCTCATGCCACAGATTTTTTCATTTCAATTATGCAATCTGTCAAGTTCTTTGGCGTTGCTTTCAGTTTTTATCCTGTGAGTTCAAAATCAATTAATAGAATGGACAGTAATTAGCAGCTGTTTTGATCATAGGAGTTATGTATTTTTGAGTTGCATAAATCTGTTAAATCTAGTTTTTGGCCTAATTGTTACTCATGCACCATTATGGCAAACAACTGCAGTCCTTTGTTTTGGGGTTTTTCTTTTTGTAGTGAATCTCATTTTTATTAACTTCATGGGAACCCTAAGATTTTGTTGGTTTAGATGGTTTGAAGTGGCTGCTGATTTTTTTTCCCCCCACAGATCATGTCCTTGGTTTTGGAACTCACCCATCAGCCCCAATTGCTGCAGACAGGTATTATGCCTTTTATAGTGGTTTACTATTATTTTCTTGCTTTTTCTGTTTGACTTTTTCAGAAATGGGTTTATTGGTGTTATTATTTGGGGGAGGGAAATCGTATCAGTTCAAATATGATTAAGATTTAGCTCTAAACACCTTCTACTTCACCAAGCAATGTGTCCGTGAATGTGAGTCTTTAACTTGATGTTTTGTTGCAAATGTTTTCAGTGTGCTTGACTATTGGAGCATATTCAAAATGGCTTAATGCTGCCTCAGATGGATTGCCTTTATTGTCCTATGTCATGAAAATTCTTATGCAAGGCATGGGTACATCAGAAGATTGTGCAGCAGCAGCAGCTGTGGCATTCAGACACATTTGTGATGGTCAGTATTCTTTTCTGATGCGTAATCATTTCCTCAAACTACTGTTCTGATTACATCAGAGTTTGGACGGATGAAATTCATTGTTTCCACCAACATTTAGTGGTCTAGTGATGCAATAAATCTTCACAACTCAGATGCCATATTCATATTATATTCCATATTTAGCATGTTTTTTAGATTGTCATGGATGAAACTTGTTCCAAAAAGCTGTTAAGGCACCTTATTGTTAGTGAAATAGATGCTGATTTGTAGGCATGGCAGGACTGTCAAAAGGTCATGAATATTCGTCTCAAGGCTGAAATGGGATAGCAGTCTGTATAACTTTCTTTTCCTGATGATGCCATCAGTGTTGTTTCATGATGCTTTGTCATTAAAGGTATTCATTAATGCAAGATCAGTTCAAATATGCTAGGGTGATGCCAATGATTGGTTTGCATCTCATGTTTGGTCCATGACTATGAATTACTGGTATGAAATGGTGAAAAGGGAATGATATAAATTTAAGTATCTTGAGGGCAAAGAAATATGTTTGTGTTTTAGCCTATTGGCTGGCTAACTTAGTTTAGGACTATGATATATGGCTTCTATATGATTATTGAGACAACCTTCTTTCCATATTTCTTTCCTTTTATTAATTGATATTCTTATGCTGACCATAGATTGTCGGAGTAAGCTTAGTGGATATTTTGATGATCTTTTCTCCATATACCATAAGGCTATGATTGGCGAAGATAGTTTTAAAATCTCTGCTGAGGACTCTTTGCATGTGGTAGAAGCCTTAAGGTACTTTTTGATGCTTGATAATTATCAAGATTTGTGCGTAAGTGATTTTGAGAATTCTGTGAATTATTTTCACTTGGATGTGTTGTGTTATTTTATTGCAGCATGGTCATTACAGAACTTCCTCCTGAACTGGCTAAGCAGGCTTTGGAAAAATTATGCTTGCCTGTTGTTTCTCCCCTACAGGTTTGATTCCTTATCAACAGGTATCTTTAGTCTATAGTTGAAAATTCTTGATCATGGTTCTTTTACAATGAGCACAAGCAGGAAGCAATCAACCAAGGTCTGGAAATATTGCAGAAGAAACTTGCTCGTGAATTAACAGTTCACATTGATCGACTTGCATACATCTTTAGGTCTGGTTGTTATCCTTTTCAAAATTATGTTTTATATTGTTAAACTTTTCTATTTGTAATTTTCAAGGTGTTACAAAACCAATTTCAGGTATGTAAATCACCCTGAAGCTGTGGCTGATGCTATTCAAAGGCTTTGGCCAATATTCAAGGCAATATTTGATCTGTGAGTCTGGACAAATCCTGACAAAAAACATAGTTCCTGTATTGTCTTAAATGGGTCTCCCTCTCTTTTCTGATCCCTCTTTTTTTGCTGTAGTCGTGCTTGGGACATGCGAACAATGGAGTCTCTTTGCCGAGCTTGTAAATATGCAGTGAGTTAATGAACATTGATGCTGATGAGTGTGTTTAACTGCAGAAAGTGTAATAAGAGATGATTAAGCTTAACTAGGCTTAGGTAGGAATGGTAAATATTGCCCAGCCTAGCTCGGAATCAACAGGTCTGGTCCGAGTTGACCAGGCTAAGGCTTTTTTTCAAAAAAATTTTGGGCTTCAGGCTGTGGCTCTGGCTACTCATCCCGAATCCTGAAAATTTCCAAGTAAAATGGCATGGTTTTTAACAGTTAAAGAAGGCATGTTGTGGGAAATTCGTCTGTGAAATACTTGGATAAATTTCAAAGGCTATTTTTTACACCTTGAATAATCTTTGCATATAAATTTTCTTTTGAACTTTCCAGTTAATTCAGTCTCTGAATTTTAAATGGCTCTAGAATTTCCTCAATAACTTTTTTTATTTATTTAGTGATGAAGAGATATTACTTCTTTACTTGTGATGTGAAGAGATAAATATGAAATGGATAGCGATTTATTTAGGTGAGAACCTCTGGAAGGTTCATGGGGATCACTATTGGAGAAATGCTTGAAGAGATTCAAGCTCTATATCAACAGCATCACCAACCATGCTTCCTTTATCTCTCTAGTGAGGTGATAAAGGTATGACTTTTTTCTTCTATCCTAGGCAAATTTGTTCTCTCTCTCTACACTCTGTTGCAAAGTTTCAAAGTTGTCCTACCATTGTCTTTGGTTGCAGATATTCGGTATGGATCCTACTTGTGCAACCTACCTGAAAAGTTTGATAGAAGTCCTCTTCAAGCACACAACATGTCTTCTCACTAGTATTGAGGTTTTCATTTTTAACAAGTTGTGCATTCTCTCTTTTCTTATTTTCATATGTCCATGACATACTGTGGTTAATGGTTGTATTTCCATCTATTTGGCAGGATTTTACGGCAAGACCAGACATAGCAGATGACTGTTTTCTGTTGGCATCAAGATGCCTTCGTTACTGCCCTCAACTGTTTATTCCATCTGTTGTCTTTCCACCATTAATTGATTGTTCCGTTATTGGTATCACTGTACAACACAGGTAATTGTCTATTGCGTGTCTTTTTTCTTCACAATATGTTCCAAGTACTTTGCTTCACATGTTCAAAAATAGATTGATTGTCGGAATGTTATTCTAATCAAACACAATTAAGCTTCTGACTTGGACTTTATATATTTTGGCAATATAGGATTTGTCAATTTTCCAATTAATCATATATACTCATTCCTTTCATGTTGTTGAGAAATAGGAATCTATGCAGTCTAAGCCTTCTCCATGATGTATGCCTAGAGTTCACGTCAAACTTGTTGAACTTTACAAATCAGTACCAGAACTTGTATGAACTAAATAAGCTAGCTTATGTTTAGAAAATTTGTCAATTTGATATTGTATGACAGTTAAATTTATACTCATTTGATTCCTTTAAATAAGTTTCAGTACTAATTATATAGATATAAAATTTTAATACTTATTTCTAAAAATATGATAAGCTTTAGGACTTATTGAATTATTGAATAGTTTTATCTTCCGAAACCTTTTATATTAGATAATCTAGTATCCTTATGCATGAAGATAATCAATTCGGTCGTGGGTAAGGTAGGGTATGTTAGGGTATGGAGTTGTTAGATAACAAGGACATGAGCCATGTATGATCAGCCTTATTTTGTCTTGTTGAAGTTTATTAGTGTCCCACATCACT
Organism: Erythroxylum squamatum; assembly: GCA_025629845.1. NCBI lineage: Eukaryota > Viridiplantae > Streptophyta > Magnoliopsida > Malpighiales > Erythroxylaceae > Erythroxylum > Erythroxylum squamatum. The sequence goes on from JAOTBA010000007.1 coordinate 18,965,448, forward strand.
TAGGAGTAAGAGCATAACATATGTCGTAAGGTTCAGGGAATTCCCCTCCTTTAGGTGCTTTCAGATAGAGTTAGGCACAGTCAGCCGTAGATGCTAGGCCACCTTTAAATGTCCCTGTTTACAAACTTTAACTCCTAGATGTTTATTCTTGAGCATGAAGGGTGTGTTAAAGTGTTCTAATATCTCTCGTTGCCCAAAAGTAAAAGCATAATAAGCCTTAATAAGGTTTGGACAATCCTTCCCACTTAAAGTGACATTTGGGTGGATTTGAATCGAGTTTCATCATGTTTTACATGTAAAATGGCAATTCAAACTCAATTTTTATAGCAAACATAGGTGATGCAATGGAGACTGGATAAATACTCAGATTTCATGTAAATTACCAATTTTATTGTATTGTTGACAGTATGGACATCAATATATATGTTATCATTTCAGTCAACTCTTTACTTGTCATATATTTATACCTTATTGTTTTGTGTGAGATTAAAACCACATTTGAGCATGAATAACATACCTTATACATGGCGTAAACTCATGCTATCCGCTAGAGCGGCCAATTCTATGTCTGGTTTTGAATGGGGGGTATGCCCGCCTACTTTTCTGTATGACGTTTTAGCTTTCGATATGAATAATATGCGCTGAGCGCATCTGACAACGTTCTAAAAAAAAACTCATGCTATCCAAATGTCATATGACAAGTGGTTTACTTTGACTTTTACTTTGTGCAGAGAAGCTTCTCATTCCATATTGTCCTTCTTGACCGATGTCTTTGATCTGGCCAAGTCTAGTATGGGGGAGCAATACTTATCGGTCAGGAATAGTGTTATTGTTCCCCGGGGTTCCACCATTGCCAGAATTTTAGTTGCCTCGTTAACAGGAGCATTACCAAGTTCTCGAGTAGAATCGGTACTCCACCTCTTAATCTGAATAGATTAAGATGCCTGCAATTCTTCCTATAAATTAAAATTGTAGGGGTGAAAAGTTTGAAACAATTTTAACTTGGACTGCTTTCTCTGGTTCAGGTGACGTATGCCTTACTAGCATTAACTCGAGCATTTGGAGCACATGCATTGGAGTGGGCTAGGGAGAGTGTTTCATTAATCCCGTCAACAGCTGTCACAGAAGTGGAGCGCACAAGATTTATTCAAGCATTATCTGAGGCAGCATCTGGTGTCGATATCAATGCCCTAATGACTCCGATTGATGAATTTTCTGATGTTTGTCGACGTAACCGAACAGTTCAGGAAATTGTTCAAGAAGCTTTACGACCACACGACCTCAAATTGGCTGTTGTATCATAGCAGAGAGTAGCACAGAAGGCATCCTTTCAAGGCTTGGTTGATCAGTCATCGGATGAGTTGCTTGCATTTGTATTTAAGAGGTGGCTTTCATTCATCATTTTGTATTATCCATGAGTATGATTCTCCAATTTTTTGAGGAGAACCATTGCCCCTTCAGATTTGGTTGGGAGAAAAGAGGTGGTATATCCATCTCCTTTGATGAGAGGTGAAATGCAAGGGTGGTTTTAAACCACAATGGCTCCATTTGTGGGGTCAAATTTTTTGGCATAAAGTTGTAGTTCTAGTGTCGAATGGTGAGGGCCTACAGTTGTATTTCATGTATTTGGATTCTTTTCTTAATACAGTGAGGTAATTTGTTGCGGTTTTACTTACTAATCTCGTACAACTTCATGTCGTAGGTAAAGTATACATATGCTATTGTAAGCAGTTCGAAAGTGACATCTTTGTGCCGAAAGTTCAGCTTTTGGGGCTTTCATGCTTTTGGTATACCCAAAGACAAAAGATGCTAGGCATTGTCATTTATTAACTTTTTTGTGCTTAAATGGTTTATGGGTTTGGTTCAATGACAAATCTGAGGGGGTGATGTGAAATTATGGGAACCTTGCGCAATTAGTATTAATGTCTGTGAAAGTCCCGATGGAACTCCCAAAATTTTTTAATGTGAATTGAGTATTCATCATCAGTGTTATTATGTACCGACTTATTCTGTCATGCAAAAGATGGAGTCGAAATAATGAAAAATACTGACTAAGATTTGTAAATCAAACGTGAAAACATTTTTAGTTAGTAATTATTATGTTTGGAAAACAAAATTATAAAATCAAGGAAAAAATGGTGATAAGTGAAGAAAGACCAGACATAGCAATTAAAAATGTCCACTGCCTCTAGTCCAACTCCAACAGTGCCTCCATTGCAACACGCCCACTGCCAGATCTCCACTAACATTCTTACCTCTCATGCTCCTCACTGTTGGCTCTATAACTCATCCTCATGACAACGTCGGCTCTTCTTTATGCAATGCCTCCATTGCCAACTCCTCTAGCTCGTTCTCATGGACACTACCACTGCCAACTCTCTCCACAACCTACCAACTCTTAGGTTGTTACTTTGAAATTTTTTAGTTTTTACTTCTTTGAATTGTTCTGTTACATAGTTGTTTGAGTTGGAACTTAGTTTCATACTGACTACTGATTCAAATACTCAAGAAAGTTTATAAACGTGCAATTTATGAGTTTAATATTGAAGTTAATTAGATTATGCGACATAAATGTAATTAAATAGCTTTAACAAAAATTTTAGCATTAACCAACCTTTCTTAATTTTGCAACTCACTTCATTTGCTCTTCCATTCTTCATCTTGGTATTTTTGCTTGCTTTCGAACATTTTTCTAAGTATCATTTTACTTAGTAGATGGACATAAATTCTTAAGAAATTCCTCACTGGACCTACTTATTGGTCAAGTTGAAGCAGATTAATGCTAAAGTTGGTTGGATTTTGATTAGTATGACATAATTCTGCTTAAAGTTCACGAATTAAACCCAATATTCTTCTTGCTACAAATTATCAAAGAGTTTGATGTGATATTCTTGGTTGACAATTCTTATGAACTCCAATAGACTCAAAGGATTGGTACATGGTAAAGTGTGTAATCTTATGTATATAATAGCATGATCATTAATTAGCTATAGGTAAGCGCCATGATTATGGAAAACTTTGATTTCAGCATAGACACAATAGAAGAAGTGATTAATGAAATTGCCTAGGTGAATGGTTGTACTCGGTCGTCCTTAATTACACATTCAATTCCAACTTAATGATCATTTCAAATTTGGAACTAATAAATATACTTGCATTGGGCATATCGTGATTGATATTGAAACTGAATTGGAAGAAAACTTTATTTTGATATGAAGTTATAAATTTAATTTTGACATTTTTCTTTATTTATTTTCATAGATAAATGGGAAGAAGTTCAAGTACTCCTAAAAATTTATCTTCTTGAAGAATATTCAATGATTCAACTTAGGCTCATTCGAGATTGATTTATAATATGAAGAACCATACTATTTAAGTATTGTATCAAATATTTGAAAGGTAGGCGAATGACTAAGCTAAAGAAGTATTTAGTTAGGATTAAAGGTAATGTAAAACCTTGCAAGAAAGTTAGTCACGATGTGAAATGACAAATGAAAACTTTGCTTGAAGAGTATAAGAATGAGAAAGAAAGAAGACAAAGACCAAATTATAAAATTGATATTGGAAGTTCTTGCAGTGTTCAAGATGTGACCGATAATATTGGAGGAGGTACTTCTATCCAATAAGAAAGGTAGAAAATGATGTAAGGAAGAGAAGAAAAAGATATGTTTCTAACTTTTATTCCCTATAAAAAAACTCGCAGAGCTTAACTTTCTGTTCGTATTGTATTACAATTTAAAGAGCAACTCATAATGTGAAAATGATAATAGCTAAATGGTAGTAAGATACATATATATCCTTTGATGCTATTAATTCTTATTATTACCAATCTATGGTGGATGTTATTACCTCTTATGGTCATATAAAACTCCTTTAATTGATGACTATAGATGTAATTTTATATGTAGTTGTGTTGGTGAAATAGAAAATTATTTGAGTAAAGAAAAATGACTTAAGCAACTTATAGATGCTCAAGCATATGTGATGGTTGGAAAAATAAAGGATATAAGCCCATTATCAATTTTTGGTTTATTCTACTAAAGGGAAGATATTTTGAAAGTCCATTGATGCATCTGCCATTATAAGGAATATTGATACTCTATTGTAGATATTTGATGAAATTATGAATGAAGTTGGGCCTGAAAATATTATACAATTAGTCACTGACGATGATGTTGCTTATAAAGCAACTAGGAAAAGGTTGTAATGTAAGTATAATTCTTTCTATTGGATTCTTTGTATTACACATTATAATGACCTGATACTAAAAAATATAAAAGATGTTATGTACTTTCCTATTATTGATGATACTGTACAGAATGCAAGAAAAATGACCAATTTCATTTGTCGTTGCACGTAGGTTTTGAATTTAATAAGAAATGATTTCACTAACTGTAGAAATTTAAATCGTCCTATTATTGCAATATTTACAACTAATTTCTTATCACTCTAGTGTTTTGTTCAAATAAAACAGGAGCTAAGACAAATGTTTAAAAGTGATTAATGGATTGCATCTCAGCATGTTAGGTCTAGTGCTGGAATAGAGGTTTCCAGGATTATGATTAAAAATTATGAATTTTGGCCCTAATGTCAATTTGACATCCGAATTTGTGAGCCTTTAGTAAGAAAATATTTTTGCTAGCTAATAGTATTGAGAAGGCAATAATAGATTACATTTATGATGTTATAGAAAAGGCAAAGGAATCAATCAAGGCCAATATAAAAACTATGACTTCTTTGTACAGACCTTATCTTGCAATTATTAATGAAAGATGAGAAAGACAACTTTATTCTCCATTGTTTGCTACTGGGGCTTTTCTAAATCTAAGAATCTATTTTATATCAGGTTTCACAAAGAAAGTTGAAGTTAATTGAGGAATGCTATTAGTTATCACAATAATTATTTGACATGAGATGATGCAACATATTCTTAGCTCAGAAATAGAGGTATATAAAGATGTGTGTGGTGATTTCAATATGCCCACTGTAATACATCAAAGAAACAAAATTAATCCAGACACTTATTTCTTCAATTTTGTTACCTTTGTAAAATTAATCATCATTTTATTTTATTTATGAGATTACTTTTATTTCCTTACAGTTGATCGGTGAGATCAATTCAGAAGTGGTGTTTTAAAATTGCAAAGGTTTACAATTTGAATTCTTAATCAATATGAGTACAATTGGTTGTAAAAGAAATTATAGTACATTTGAATTCATCCATTCAAAAAAAAAGAAATAAATTAAAACACAAAAGATTAAATGATTTGGTATTTGTTTGATACAACTTGAAACTTCGAGAAAGGTATGTTATTATCTTTATTAAGTTAAATATATTTTCTCATAATTAATTTTATTTGTTTACCATGACTCTTAATATAACAAGTAGGTTTACAGATCTAATGGGCCTTAATCGTATCGATCTTTTAGTAGATTGGATTTCTGAGGAACTGAGTTTTATAGATGAGAGTAACTTAGAAGATAATCTTATATACGAAAGTATTGACATGTCATTTGGTGCAATGAGTTTGAATGATAATAATGATAAAACTCTCCTAATTGATGACGATTTTATACCAAATAAAAATTATGGTCAATGCAATTTAAGCAGATATGTAATTGAATAAAGTTTCAAGTTTTTTATTTTTATCTTATCTTTTAATTTTACGTGTAATTGATGTATATTTTAAATTCTATATATATATATAAATACAAAACTTTTAACTGTAAATATTTTTGTTTCAAGTTTCACTTCTACTTTGATATGTTCCTTGGTACGAATTCTTGTTATTATACTTATAGCATATATTATTCTTATTATATGACGTTTTGATGTAATTTATTGTTTTATTGTAACTACTTTATATTATTCTTAGTTTTATATATGTACGAGAATTAAAAGATCCTTTTCTTATATTACTTATGATTATTGTTTTTCTTATATTAATTGTCATTTTAAGTTGGCGAGAGCTAAGGAACAGAAAGTAAGAGACTTGGATCAAGTTTGTTATATAAAGGATGAAGCAAGACTAGTGCTTGTAGATGAAAATGACATCAAGACAAGATGGCAAAGCTCCTTTTATAGGCTTTTTAATAAATGTGGAAACAACAACATTTTCTTAGGTGATCTTAGCACTTCTGAGAAAAATCATAACTTCCCTTGTAGCCAAAAATATCACATGAGAAGAAATTAGAGAAACTTTGAGGAAGATGAAAACTGTAAGGACATTAGGATATCATAAGTTACCTATAGAGGTGTAGAAGAGCCTAAAAGAAGAGGGTCTTATTTGGTTAGCCAAGCTTTTTAATGTAATCTTCAAGTCTACCGAGATATTGGATCAGTGGAGACTTAGCACACCAATCACTCTTTACAAGAGTAAAGGGTACATCCAAAGCAGTCACACCCTGAAGTTATAAGAAAGGGTGATTAAGGAAAGGGTGAGAAAGGGTACATTTATTTTAGAGAACCAATTTGGTTGCATGTTAGGAAGGTCCATGGCAGAATCCATACTTTTGCTTAGACAATTAATGGAATATTATGAGGACAAACAAAGAGACCTGCACATGGTTTTCATTAATTTAGACAAGGCTTATGACATAGTACCAAGGGAAGTTAGAAGAGGTGTTTATAAGCTAAGGGAGTTCATGTTGCCTATATAAAGGTTATTAGGGATATGTATGAAGGTGATAAGAGCAGAGTAAAGACAACATGATGAGGTATAAAATATTTTTTATCGATATCGAGCTACACCAAGGATCCTTATTGAGCCTCTTTTTGGTTGCAGTAGTTATGGATAAGCTTACTAAGAATTTCCAAGGGGATATGCTTTAGTTTATGTTATTTGCTGATAAAATTGTTTTAGTGGATAAAACAAAAGAGGGTGTTAATTTCAAGCTAGAACTTTAGAGGGATATGTTAGAGTCAAAGAGCTTTAGATTGAGCAAGATTAAGACTGAGTATTTAGAGTGTAACTTTTTAGGTCACACGGCCAATATGGAGATCAAGATTGGTACAGAAATTATACAACAGAAAGATTGTTTTAAGAACCTTGGATCCATCATCCAAAGTAGTGGCGAGATAGATGACAACATAGTTTACCGTATCAAATCATGGTAACTTAAATGGAGGAGCACCTCAGGATTTTTATATGATAAGAAGATACCAATCAAGCTAAAAGGTAAATTCTATCATTTAGCAACTAGGTCAGTTATGCTTTATGGAACAAAATATTAACCTATCAGACAGTTATATAGTTAAAAGTTAATGGTGGCGGAGAAGATGATGCCCTGTTGGATATGTAACCTTATAAAAGGATATAAGGTCGTGACTATAGTGGTAAGAGACAAGTTAGGGTGGCTAACATTGATAGTAAATTAAGGGATGACTTAAATGGTTTGGACATGTTAAGGAGAGAAATTTTGATGCTTTAATGAGAATATGCGAGAAGATTGTACTTAGGGCATGTAAGAGAAGAAGAGGAAGACCCAAGAAGAATTAAAGGAGGTGAAGAGAAATAATATAGCCTACTAGAGCTTATCGAGGACTTGACCCGTAATAGAAAACTTTGGTAAACTAAGATATGGATAGAAGACCCTACATAGAGAAGTCCTCTTTTCATAGGCCTTTTGAATTTTTTTATTTCTTGTCTTTTTTAATTAGCCTAATAATTTTGTTTATAACACTTGCACCTTTTAGTTTTCTTTTACAATTGCTTTTTTTTATTTACTTATTTGGTTTTTATGTTTATTTGTTTACTTACTTTTATCTTTTTATTTTCTTTTTTATTTTTATTTTTATTTTATTTTCATTTATATAGCTTCGGGGCAGGCTGTTAATTTTCAGAAGTCAGGCATTATGTTCAGTTCAAACACACAACCTTCTGATAGAAACGCGGTGGAAACTTTATTAGGGGTCAGTACTCCTATTGATCACGGGAGATATTTGGGGCTTCCCTCTCTTATCGGTAGAAGGAACAAAGAAGTTTTTTCTTTTATCAAGGATCGCCTGAGCAAACGTATTGCGAGCTCGAAAAGCAAGATGCTCTCCAAACCAGGGAAGGAAATTGTCATCAAGACAGTGGCACAAGCCCTGCCTGCGTATTGTATGAGCGTGTTCCTTATCCCTCGAGGTATATATGATGAATTACAGCGAATGATGAACTCTTTCTAGTGGGGATCGGGGACTACTACTAGAAAGCCCATGCACTGGGCGAGTTGGGAGCGGCTTTGTGTTCCTAAAAAATTTGGAGGTATGGAATTTTGGGATCTTCATTGTCTTAATTTAGCTATGCTCTGCAAACAAGCCTGGCATTTTATAACGTTTCCTGACTCACTGCCGAGCAAAATCTTCAAAGCCAAATATTTCCCCTCTTGTAGTTTTATGGAGGCAAGACCTAATTCCAGTTTTATTTGGAAAAGTTTTTTTGCGACCAAGGATATTTTGGGCCATGGGGTTCGTTGGAGGGTGGGTAATGGAGTTTCGATTAATGTTTTTAAAGACCCATGGGTTCCTGAAGCCAATAATTTTTGAAGTGAATCACACGTTAGTACAATGATAATCAACACACAAGAAGGGGGGGTTGAATTGTGTAAACTTTTTCGTTTAACCCTTCTTCCGAAATAAATCTTTGTCTAATTCAGAATTACAATAACTTTTGTTCGTAAAAGATTCTTTGAAAACTTGCTTGTGTAGGAAATCAAAATCACAGTAATCGTAATAGAGAGAGAGTTAAGAGATTTTGACACAGTAATTTTATACTGGT
>JAOTBA010000007.1:18983507-19000277 GCA_025629845.1 Erythroxylum squamatum
TTACGTTTTCATATTATTGATTACTCGAAATTTTATAATTTAATTACAAAGTTTTTAATCTTGCTTTATATATTTTTTACATTTTCTATGTTAATTTATACATTAAATTTCAATTAATTTCACAGGGCATTATTACTGCGCATTTGCGCAGTATTATTCTGCTAGTATACCCAAAATTGTAGAAGAGGCGTAAGAACATTGATTCACTTCATAACCATCCTTCCATGGGATAAGATCTTTCATCATCCCTAAGACTTCACCAATAGGCCTCGTTGAAATCTAAACTTTAGGCTTCAGGATTTGCTTAGAATACTTTTCAAGGAAGACCTAATAACAAGGATTATCCCTTGTACTCAAGATAACACCAGTACTCTTGTGGCATTTTTTGATGTATCGTAATTATCACGATGCTTCCATAGTCTCCTGGCTTAAGTGAGATCGCAGGTTCAAACCCCTTCATATATGCAGTTATTTAAAATTTGGAGCCAGAGCTTTGCCTCCCGCGACCTTTAATTAAAGTCTGGGTGTGAATGGCTTAAATTTGTTTTTACTAGCTAAATTTGTTTTTACCAGAAGAGTTTGTCTTGAACTCGTTGGCCACCATGGAAGCCCACGTGATTCTCTTGAATTTCATGTCATCTCTTAAAGAGACTTTTAATCTGGTCTGATCTACTGTCAAGCTGGCCTACTTTTACTATCATGCACGTTTGTGGTCGCCGCGACTACTACTAGAGGAGGAGGGAGGAAGGTCGTCATCGGCGGAGGCGTAACCGGCGTTGTTATTGACGTCGACAGTCTCCTTGGTAGTGGCATGATTAGAAACAATATTGTTGTCGTGAGGGTGTTGATACTGAGACAAATCGTTCAAGCTCACGCATTTCCTCATTGAATCAACCACCACTCTCACGCCGAACAGCATGATCTCTCCGGCCATATCGGACCCCTACGGCCACGCCAGTGAGCGCTAGAGAGAGAGAGAAGAGACGTGATGCGTTTGGATGCTCTGTACTTGAGAAAAATGTGATATTAATTATTTGGGGAAAATAAGGTGCGTGGAGCAACCTCCAGCCGTACAATTTGTGAATACATATATATAGAGGAAGACGTGGTGAGGACAAGGATTGACGTTGTAGCCATGTGAATGTGTGTACGTGGCACGTTATAGTTCGTTCATCACATATATTATCCTAACCGCTTGGTGTCTTGATTCGCTCGTACATTTGGGTTCTGTTCTACAGGTCCCGAGATGTGTTGATGACGATGTATTGATGAGATTAATAGGAAAGGAATAAAAAGTAGTCGTTGATTATTGCCAACAGAGCAATAGTTGATATCTTATTTGGGAGGAAATTTTTCGTATCTTTTATTTGGCAGAGAAATAAATTTTATTTTTTAGTAGTAGTTTTTTTTAATATATTAAATATTAATTAATTAAATACAATTAATTAATTAAAATATAACTAATTATAATATAATATAATATAATTAATTAATTAATTAAAATATAATTCATCCATTCATTAAAATATTGTAATTAATTAATTAAAATATAACTAATTAAAATATAATTATTCATTAATTAAAATATCGTAATTAATTAAAATATACTTAATTACAGTATAATTAATTAAAATATAATTAACAATTAATTACAATATAATTAATTAAAATTTAATTCATTTATTTAATTAAAATATTGTAATTAATTAATTAATTGCAATATAATTAATTAAAATACAATAAATTTTTATTTTTTAATATTTTTTACAAAGCATTTACTATCAATGGTAATGATAATCATTCCTTCTTCTTAATCAACCGTCATAATTATGATGATAATATCTATTCCCATTCTTTACTGTATCCCAATTTCTATTACCATTCTTACGTCCAAACCAACTGCCCCTTGCTACGTGGTAGCCACTCTGTGTTTCATCCAAGTCTTAGGTGAGCTCAAATGGGTTGGGGCATAGAGAATTAAATTTTCTCAAGACAAATGCACATGAAAGCGCCGGAAGAATTTGGAGGAGTTGGTATCATATCCGATCTATCGACCTTTTATTATTTAAAATAGCCGAAGTTAGTCAGCCTGATTTTGTCCGTCCAGCCTAATCCAATCAATAAAGATTCGAAAACAATCAAAATCTCAACTTCTTTGTTTTTTTTTTTACATTAACAAAAGTTACAAAACCCTTGTTGTCTTTTTTTTTTTAAATTTATTTTAAAAATTCTAATATGGTTATTCTTTTATAACCAAAAAGACATTGTCTTCGTTTTGAGTCACAAAAATAATATCTTTTTAAAATACGAAAAAAAATGATACATATAATCAACGACTTTCTCTCTGTCGTTTTAAAATAAAGAACCTTGCGCGTCCTTCTTTACCAATTAATTAAACCAATATATAATTTATCATAAGACAAACATAGACTTTTTTCACTTAGGAAACCTAATATTTTAAGACATATGCCACCTTGACGAACTTTTCTTGTTTGAATAAATGGTTTTGAACGCAAAATATAAACATTGGCATTTCATCATACATGCTAATAAGACAATAAAAATGATAAACAATAACTGTTTTCAAAAGGAATCAATCACAGGAGAATTTATAGATTCTTTTTTTATAGTCCATTAAGAAAAAGGAGAAGATAATTTTATTGATGTCCCTTCAATGGTGGGGGAAGCGGTGTCTTGGAAGGATAGAGCAAAGATAAGGTTTCGTTATTAACCTATCTCCCCACCTATTTTGACTTTACAACCCTATCACTTGGGACTTGTCAATAATAATAATAATAATCAATTTTGGTAATTCATGTGTTTTTTTTTTCCATCATCATTTAGATAGGTCATGTTTTTTGGGGTTTTATAAAATGAAGTCCTTTTGATTACAACGTCAATACCAGAATAAGTCAATTGATGTCTATATATCTTCCTGCCAAATTGGAAAAACAAAATTTAAGAAGTTTGTCAACAAACTTGACCTTTCTTTCATTAACAAAACAAAACATGAAAAGGGTTGAATAACCATACACAAACTTGACCTTTCTTTCATTAACAAAACAAAACATGAAAAGGGTTGAATAACCATACCTTTCACTCCTACTCGTATCTTGAAGATCTTTGACCCATAACTAAATTAAGGCCAAAATAAACAAATCTCCACAAATTATTCAACAATAACATTATATCTTAATTTAGGGTAACTTGTTTTTGTCTCCGTCAGTTATTCATCAATACTTTTACGTCTTAATTTAAGAAATTTTGTTTTTGCCTTTTAGTTAGCTGCTCTGCTCTTAGGATCTAGAGGGTTCAAATTCATCACTTCCAACATTCGTATTGAAAGTTCTTTTTGGTAGTGGGATGAATCAAACCTGAATCATTGTCACAAAAGGGAATTCCTGTTGGCAAAGGAAATGGATTATGCCCCACATTGGTCACGCAATACTAGGTTTGGTGCAAAAGGAGAATAAAGTTACTACACCTCAATTGTTATGACAGGTCCAAGGGCTTACGGACAGAACACTTTTGTCTTCGTACGAAATATGAAAGGAAAAGACATTAAATTGCACAAAAAAGAATATATAAAAACTGTAAAGTAAATAGCTATCTAGTGAGTGGGTCGTGACTCGTGACTTCCTCCGGCCCATGCCTGTGCAAGCAACAAAGCTCCTACCTTTGGTCCTTTTCTATAGGAATCCAACCCGTGTTTTGGAATGTACTTCCTTTTATCTACATTGAAAATATTTTAACTAAAACTGAATATACATATATAAAAAGATACCTAAGTTATATATCTCGGGAACAATTTTGTGATGAGACTTCACAAGGATTCTTATCTTTTGAAAAACTTTAAAACAATAAATTGAATATCATATGCAAACATATAAAAGTTCTTATTAAGGTTACCCTGTGATCAGCTTTATAAAAGCTTTCAGTTGAAAATATTGTGGAACGTGTGGATGTCAAGATTGCTTTGTTTTTCCGTTTCCTTCTGGGGTCTGGGGTGGAGGGAACCTACCAGTGGAATCCCCCTCCCAAGTCAAGTTAAATACTGCTTCTGCCAGAATTCAATTAACTGAAATACTACAACACCAATGGTTTTTGTATATGTAATGTAAATCACTTGGTTCACGTTAAAAGTGATGAATAGTCAACAATCCACTAACGAGAAGACAAATTAATGAGGTTGAAGTTATACTGACCCGCGACAGCCCATTGCAGTCCCTCGTCTCTGTTTGCCTCTTCCACTTCAAGAAAGTTTGTAAGTCAGTAGAATCTTAATCAAATGATGCACATTTAAGCTTATAATCTAACGCGTAAAGATAAAACTGGGATCATTAGTCAGTCTACTTGAAAGTTGGCAAGATATAGCATGCAATCAAGAGCATTGTGGTGGGAAGAAATTCATGTACAAGTGGAGAAAAACGGATCTATAGCTACAAATTCTCATTTTCTGAAGAGCCTGTGATGAAGGAATTTCAAATCAAACCACAACTGAAGCAGCAAATGATAACTTACCAGGCACTGTATCACATCCTTTGGTTTATTCTTGCACCAAGGCGAGCTAATACCCCTTTCCCAATACCACATCGTCCATTGTCCCATTTGGGGGAGACATTCAAAGGTACAGCAAAAGATATCAAGCATACACCTCTCTTATTAAGAATAGGGAGGTGTAAGACTTTACAAGCGAAAGAATTTCATTAATCAATTTCTAGTATCAACTTAGACCGTGCTTGGGATCAACTGTGATCTATTTCCTGTTCTTGCTTCAAAATTGGCGTCATTTTGGTGGGTACTCTTATCATCACCAATTTATGTTCTCATTCCAAGTTGAGATATTTGGGAGTTACTTAAAGAAATAATTGTATTCTTTTTTATCCCATCTGAAACTGATTCTGATCCTGACAAAATCCGCTTGAGCTGGGATCTTTGGCAGGTAATGCGCCCTTTATTCCACCCTGGGAAAGAAAACAATGGCGATACATTTTCTTGAAGGAACGAGTACACAGCCTTCACAAGGGGAATGTCTTGGGTTGAACTTTTCTCCAGCTTCCCCCTCCTAGGAATGAAACAAAATATGCAACATTAGTCAGAGAATCAACTACAGTGTAAAGTGCCAACAAAGTTACAGAATACGATATGTGAAAAGCCATAACTCAGTTTGAGTCCAAGTGCTTTTGCTATTCACTATGATACGATATGTGAAAAGCCATATCTCAGCTTTGAGTTCAAGTGCTTTCGCTATTCACTATGAGCTCTACATCTATAGCTAGACAAGCATAGAATAACTCCTTTTACCAATCAATTAAGATCAAACAATAAATCCAAGTTGAATGCTACTGTTACAACCTATCAAAGAGCAATTGAAATCTCCAGAAAGGGACCTTGATTTACTTGAACTTCATGTAAAATTAACCATTGTCGCATAGCACACGTCAACTACAAATGTCATGCTCCATCCAACTTCAAAAATTTTTATGAACTTGAAACCACAAGGTTTGGAAATAATGTGAGTAAGCACGTATTTCTATTATTTAGGTAACCTAAAGATGAGTCAACATAGTAATATCTATAAAGTAACCCTCAAGCTGACAAGCCTTTGAAATAGATAATCATAAACAAAAGAGAACACAGAATTGACCAGGAAGGAAGATTTATTATTATATCTGAAGCAGCTGTAGACATAAGACTCTCGGCAAGTTTTCAGAAAGTCTAACCAAAAGAACACCAGCGCCACAATTCAACAGAAACTCACACAATAGGAAATAAAATGCAACTTGTGCTTGATTAATGCAGCTTAATTTATACATGATTATGTTACAATTAAACATCAATATGATAGGCAGACAGATGGAACAAGAGAAATGCAACAAATTTGGGATATTTGACAAAGATGCTTGACAGTAACAACAACAAAAGCCAAGCTAGCCCTGCATTGAGCAACAAGAAAAATGATGGGGGGAGCTTGGTTTGAGCAATCATATGAAACCAGACAGTATAAAAGAAATCAGTCAATATAAGCAGTCAAATAGCTGAAATGGCTACAGACACAGCAAAATGACAGGGAAAGCTCCCACAAGTCCTTCAACATATATTTCTCCAGTGAAATAAAGCATGAGTGGACTCACACTACAACAACAGTTGCCAGTTGAGGAAGATCCTTGCCATCCAAGAACATCTCATGCATATCGTTGAGCCAAACAGACAGTGCTGTATAGGCACTGCCTTCCCACATCCTGCAAGATTCTCCAACATCAAACATTCAAGACGTCATTGTAACTACAAAGTAATTCTCTGTTACCTATGCACGTCCACAGACCACACGAGTTTGCTTTTACGAAAAAGTTCAGGAAAAAGCCCCCTTTTTGATGCTTCATTGAGAATTCTTGCAGCTCGTTCTTTTTGACCCAGCCACCAGAGAGCTTCCAGAAGTGTGTTATAAAACCTGACCCCCAATCCACAACCTTCAGAGTTAAGTTTGTCAAATACAAACTCAACCATTTGCCAGTTTGATTCATCATCAAAATCTCCCTTGATCATTTGGCCAATCACTTGATGAATATTCGATGTCCTATTAGTGAGCATCTCGTTGAGTATCTCGTAGGCATCATTCAACCTGAAACAAAGTCAAATTGTGGATGAATACTAAGTTGTCGAGTAAAATACTAAATGATAGTAGACCATAGATTAACGATGCACCACTTCAACAAGCCGACATATGGTTGATTTGTTTCAGTTTGAAACAGCTGTTTTATGAAAGCTTCAATAAGTACCTGATCATCAAGCATTCTGAGAGAAAGCCTATAATTCCAGCACTTAGGTAAGCACTAAAATAACCCAACTTCATAATGATCTAGGCTTCTAACTAAGCATTTTACACTTGAAAATTATGCTTCTCCCATAACCCTGTATTCATAAATTAGATATAGTGTAGTTTCCGGGGGGTTAGCCTTAGGTAACAGCCACCAAAAAGTGCCCACCTTAGTGAAACAAAGCACAAAATAATCTAAATATTTGTAGAAGTCAAATAAACATCTAACATGCTTATGCTTAGTTTTACTATCATGCATTGCATAGACTAACAATTAAGCCGTAGGAGATGGAAAAAAAGCATAGATAAAGCCGTTTAGATTCATGGAACTTTATTTCTATTGAGATGGCTCTTAGTAATATCTCCTAGTTATCCTAAATTAATTGATATGATATCTATGACAGACAAAATAGAAGTTTAATAGTATTAATAATTAGAGTTAAGAATGACTAAGGGAGGAGAATCAGGATATTTAAAAACTTATA
Source organism: Erythroxylum squamatum (assembly GCA_025629845.1). Classification (NCBI taxonomy): domain Eukaryota; kingdom Viridiplantae; phylum Streptophyta; class Magnoliopsida; order Malpighiales; family Erythroxylaceae; genus Erythroxylum; species Erythroxylum squamatum. The sequence continues at coordinate 18,990,810 of JAOTBA010000007.1, forward strand.
GTAACTATGTCTCTTGAAAAAAACTAATAAAGGACGATTAGCAAATTTAGAAGTATTCTCAATTGATAGATTTTTGGTAGAAGTTTAATAATATTTGTAGTTCACAGTAAGTCTCTTTACTAGACACAGAGACAAAAGAAAATGATTCTGAAAAGGCAACAACCGTCACAACAAATAATCTTGCAACCAATTATGGGGTAATCATGTCAGAGGTTATTATTCAATTGATTTTCTGGGCCAAATAGTTTAGTGAATAAAGCAAACAATTAATCTCGAATTCTTAGAACACCTACAGATCTGCCCTCAAGTAACAAAAGTTATGCTTTTACAAAATTACGCATGCGACAATGATTCTTTTCCATGCTTATGTGGAACACAAGACCATCACTCACATGACCCAGCTTCCATGGCCTCTGTGTAGTGACCCAAGCCCGGGGCTATGCGGGGATCAACATTTAATATCCTTTTGACATCAACAACCCATCTCAATGCCAAGTAAACTGAATGTTTTTTTCATGAAATTGTGTTTTTCCCACACTGAACTAATACAGTGTCATCTTATGTCGAGTGCACTACCTGGCTTTCAGAAGTACCTAGGAACTACATCAGGTCCTGCTTTCACATGAAAATGCAGCATTACCAGATCACTGATGACCAAAAGACCATTGCTCTGATATGTTCAATTTAAACTGGATGGAAACCCAATGGCCAATGTCATAGAAAGAATTACTTAATTTGTGCATGCCACTGGTGATTTAGCTATTGAGATAAGCATCTTCAATTAGTAAGATTGAAACCGTCTAAGATTGAATCATCTTTTCCCATTCAGTATTTCAGTTACCTGGTATCACTAACATTAAGTAAAATTAGTAAGACTGAAACCATGTATGATTGAACTGTTCTTTTTCTCAATCAGCATTTCAGTTACCTGGTATCACTAACATTAAGTAACACTCTAATGGCCGCCATAATTTCTCAAATAGATGCTTCTAGGCACAAGCACCTCCAAGTACATGCACATATATAGGTGATAATGATCACATAACTTTCACCGGGTTCCTTTTATTTCACACATCGTCATGTCACAAACATATATAGTACAGAAAATTCATGCCTCTAATAAATGGCACCAAACAAGTTTCTGTTTTGGTGATATCCCAGTTGTTTTTAGAAATTTTAGTCCTGTAAAAAGAAGGCTAAGCTTCATAATTAAATCAATTTTACCAATTGAGTAATTAATACTGAAACCTTTCCTCTCAATTCTTCTCTCTTATCTCTTATTCTTTTCTTCCTCTTCTCCCTACTCTGGAATTCTAGTTTTTCTTCCCTAATTCTCCTGCAGATTTCTATCCATAGGTTTGTCCTATATCAGTTAGGACAGGCATAACAAACATGGAAACCTAAATTTTGACAAAAAAGCCCCAAGTGAGGCAAAACTGAAAACCTAAAGATAGAGCAGAATCCCAATCACTGTGATATTAGAAAACAATTTTAAAGATCTACTTGATGTCATACAACTTAGAACACCAATGATTTGAATCATATTCTTGAAAGTATACATTACAAATATATTAAGCAACAGTAGAGCAGAACATATTGTAAAGAAGTTGATGCACTTAAATTAAGTCCTAACTAAATGAAAATTGAATATCAGAAGCAGATGAGTGAAACACACTGACTACTAAATAATAGCAAGTTGCTTCATCAGTTTGCATCACAAAGAGCTCATAAAGGACAGACAATGTTAGCTAATAGATCTCTTTAACTGCTTATCACGTAAACATAGGGATAATCGTGAAAAATAAAAGTTCATAATGATCAACACAAAATCCGATCAGCACAGACCTGTTACTTTTTGCATACACAGCCAGCATCATACAGTAGCACATGACACTTGGCAATATTCCCAAGGCTCTAATTTCCTGGAACTGCTCCTCACTCTCCTCAACAAGACCTGCAATACAGTAGACACTTAAAACAGCTTCAAGGGTACGCTCATCAGGACTCAATCTTGCCTTCTCCATTTCAACATAAGCCTTAATAGCTTCTTCAAACTTGCCAGCTTGTCTATAACCTTCAATCATACCATTGAAGGAGTCTCTGTCTCTTGTTATCCCAGACTCGCTCATCATTGTCAATATTGCTTCAAATTCCAGGTACAACCCACCTCTGGCAAACATGTAAATCAGTGAATTATAGGTCTCAACTGTAGGCTTTCTTCCCATTTCATTCATGGTATTAAACATAACAAGAGCCTCCTCATACAATGCAGCCTGTCCATAGGCTTCAATAACGCCTGTGTATGCCTTTGAACTAGGAACTATCTCATTCTCACTCATATGAAGTAAAATCTTCCTAGCATCTTCGTGCAGGCCTCCTTTCCCACAAGAGAAGATCAACCCCTCATAAGTTCCCATATTTGGCTCGACATTCTCCTCAACCATATCATGGAATAAGGTCACCACCTCCTTAAAGTACCCACCTTCACCAAATACTTGGATAAGAATATTATAGGTAGCAGCATCTGGCTCCGTGTTGCTGACTTTCATCTCCAAAAAAAGTTCCCGAACATCATCATACCTCCCATGTCTCCCATACAAATTCAACAGCATACTATACGTGGACGCATTTGGCACACACCCAGCTGCCTGCATCTGTCTAAACACTCCCATTGCATCCTTTATAATTCCCATTCTCGCATATGCCTCTAATAACACATTGTACGAAGAAATCTCAGGTAAATTTCCACTCGATTCCATTTCCTTAAGTAACCCACTGACTTTCTCTAACCTATTCAATTTCCCGAAAGTCTCAACAAGAGAACTATAAGTGTTAATATCAGGCAATATCCCACCTTCATTCATAGTCCTAAAAACCATCTCAGACTCATCCCCTAATCCCCTCGCAGCACAAGCACTAAGCAGTGTGTTATAAGTTACTATATCAGGTTGTATTCCTTCATGCCTCATTTCCGCGAATAAGTCCAACAAACCCCCCCAATCTAAACCACCTCTGGCACATGAATTTATCACGGTATTATAAGTCAATATACTCGGTAACACCTTCTCTTTCTTCATTCTCTCTAGAAGCTCCAGAGAAACCTGGTAGTGACCGTGACGACCATACGAGTTGATGAGAGCAGTGTAAGAGAAGACGCTTCGAGGCACGCCATGTGTGGGCATTTCGTCGAATATCTCGGAGCACTTCTCGAGAAGGCCTTCGCGGCCTAACAAACTGATCATTATTGTGTAAATATGTTCGTTGGGTTTGCACCATATCTGTCGCTGCATGTACTTGAAGAGCCTAAGAGACCTCTGCCAATCACCCCGTTGAGCGAACTCCTTGAACACCAAAGCGAAGTCGTTTAGCGAGAGCCTATTCTTGAAGATGTCCAGGCAACGCGCGATGCTTCCACGTGGCGGGAGGCTACTCAGCTTGTTGATTAGGGTTTCCACGTCGTAGCTGTACTTACCTTTCTCGACGACCAGAGTCGGGTTGCCCAGGACGAGCTCTTTGGGCTTGGCCCGGGCTTTTCCCGCTCCAAGGTAGGTTCGCCCTTCTAGAGAAACGGAGATGAGCCGTCGGTGAACGAGGAAGTTGGGCGATGAGAGGCAGTGACGACCATGCTTGGACTTGAGTACCGGTGCGGAGATAAATGTGGGATGAGGGATGAGAGACAGCGATAAGGTCATTTTGGTGATTTCGATAACATGAGCTGCAATAGAAACTGGATTTTCCGGGGAAATTTTAGATCGGAAGTTTGCAGAGAAGAATGGTTTGAGCTTTGAAGGACGAGAGTGGGAGAACAGTACTACAGAATGGCTCCAGGAAGGCCACGTGTGTTTTCTGTGGATATGAGGAGAAAGGTCGGGCCCGACCCGGTCGTTATCAACTTGACCCGAGTGATTTTTGGCGGTAACGATGTTTTTCCTTAATTTACTCACGTTTATTTAAATTCGATTTATATGTATGTAGGTACTAAGATGAATAATAGATAGTTGAAGTCAACCGAATTTTGACTTGGGAGAGGTTGGTCAGGATTATAACAGCGTTATAAATACAAACGGAGTTTACCGATGCCACTGGTTCGGTTTCCACACTTGGGTACTACTCAGTCTCCGACACTTGAATAGAGCAGCTACCATCCTCTATCCGTCGTCCACCGCAATCGCCATCGCACAAACTGCCACCTGACCTCGCTTCCCAAAGCGCCACTGCTCGTCGAGCCACTACATACTAGGGTTTCCCCGACCTCCGATCCCCGTAAACGCATCCACGTCATCACCAAAGTGAGCTTTGTGGGTCCCTGAATCTGTTCTTGGCGCGCGACCATAGGGAGAGTGAAAACAACCGAACGGGTGTTTGTGGCGTTGACGTGGCGGTCGTTGTAATTAAGAGGAACTGCGGAGGGCAGTCTTGTAATAGCCGGAGGGGGGAGTTTTCAGTTCCTAACAGACAGACAGGTGCGAAGAGGGAGAGAAACGAAAAAACAAATACATAATAAGAAAAGAAAAGGGAAAACAACCTCGCAGTGTCTACTTAACAACGTTGGTTGGTCCTAAGCAGCAACTAACTAACATCTTCTCTGCGTTATCGGCCCCAATGGCCGATTCCGAGGTAAAATTACCTCCCTAGCCCTGACTTTTTGATCTCATCGCCACCGCAATCACTCCCGCTTCTCTCCTATCGACGGCGAAGTAGAAATTGCGGTGGTCCTTACTTAAATGAGTGTTGATTCCCAATTTTTCTTTGCGTTTCTGTTTCCGTCGGCTGTCGTTCTGTATATTCTCTTAGTTTGATTTGGTGTCTTTGTTTTGGTGGGAACAGAAATTGACGGCGTTGAAGAAGGCGTACGCCGATATTATCCTGAACACGGCGAAGGAGGCGGCGGCGAGAATAATGATGTCCGAGCGGAAAGCGCAGCGGTATCAGCGCGAGCTTTTCGCTGCAAAAGACGATGCACTTCATATGCTTCTCAGGCTTAAACAGATGTTAGATTCTAAGGTATAACGGCTCTTCATTGACCTGTTGTTCTCTCTCTCTCTCTCTCTCCATGTGTGTACGTGTGAATAATGGGAGTGGTTTTTTGTTTGCTTCGGATTCAGTTTGTTTTAAAGTGTGGTTTTGTTGTTATGTTAACGTGTTTGGTGCTAGGATTTTTCTTGTGGGTGTTTTGTTTCATCTCGTTCTTTGGTGAAGTGATTCTTTTTATCCTTAAAGGATTTCACCTGGTTGTTTCGGTTTCAGTTCCTGTTGAAGTGAGTAGCGTTTTTCCCATTGCCGATCAAAGCTTGATATGTTAACTTTCTCTTCAATTTCTTGAATCATATTTATAACTCCCTGGCCCTTTTCTTTTGCACTGATTTTAGTGGTCTTATTCTGCTTGGCTCACTATTTTCTGATTGGACGAAAATATCTGCAGGTATGTCCTGGCCAACGAAGATATCTCAATTTAAAGAATAGTGTGGTTGTATTGGATTAATCTATTCTTTGTCTCATGGTCTTTGTTACTATTGTGGAAGCTGACTCATTGGCCTGAGCTTAAGTGCAAATGTTTCCTTAAATTGCTTTTGAACTACTATTAGTTTTATTCACCATCTTCCTTAAAAACTGCTTACCATGATATCTGGTAGTTGGACAGATGTTGTTGGTCGTAAATTGATTCTTTGTCTGTCTTCAAGTTCACATGCATAGTGATGTAATATTATCCGTCTGAATTAAAAACTTGATAATGAGTTCTAAGCAGAGAAAGATTTATATGCATTTGGGACGTGTTTTCTCAGTTAGTAAAGTCCTCGCTTGATCTGCAATCTGAAAAGCGTGCTATGGTATCCAGAATAAGTTAGTGGCAGTTAAATGTACTCATGATGGCATGTAATTTAAGTTCCTGAGCTGTACTAATTGATTATGGTTAAAGGAAAGTCATTTCAACCAGAACTCACTTCTGTTTAGGAAGATTGGGTTGTAATGTTAAACAGTGATTTCGAAAACAATTTAGCTATTGATTAGACCTACTTCTTCTTTTTGTTGGTTGTGCCCTGTGCAGTGGATTAGATGTGCTAGAGTGAAGGTTGGTCTAAGGTTCAAAACCATACTTGTACAATTATGGAATAATGAAGTTTGTTTATTGCAATAGGAGCTGAACTTTTGAACTTTGCTTGCCAAAGAAAGTAAGTTCTCATAGATTTTGAACATTGTTTTGAAATCTAGACATAATCTCATCAACAAAGTCAGTCACCTAATATATTTTTAAGCAGTTGCCATACTGTTCTGTAGTTGTCATTGCTGAAACATCAAACTTCAGTCAGCGGTTATTTATTCTGCTCTAGCCAAAAGAATTCCAATATATACTTGAAAGGTTGTTGCTCCAAGGAGAATAAGAGATTTTTCCATGGCTCTTTTTTTTTAATCCATTTGCTGTTTTATGTTATCACTTGTGTTACATACTTCTATCAACCATGGCACCCACAGGCACAGATTAACTCCTATTAAGCTGAGTGGAGTGTCTAACACACTTAGGTAGGTTGAAATCCAGTCCTATGTACTTCCAATCTACTGTGCACTTTGCTATAATTACTGCTTTGATTGGGCTACTTACCCTTCTTATAAGCTTTGGCTTGACCAGCACATCATGTATCTAGGTTAATGAAGCAGAAATGACGGCATTGAGTCAACAGAGAAAGATTGAAGAACTAGAAGCACAACTTGGGGAAGCGGAAGATATAGTAAAAGACCTTAGAGCAGAGTTGAGACAGTTACAGGACGAAGTGGAGAGGATGACAAAACACCAGAAGCAGCCTTTGGGTAAACAAACTCCAGCCAATTCTGATACTATTGAAACTGAAATGGAAGAGAAAAGATTATGCTTTTCTCTGCCTGCTACACCACATGCTCCGGATGGAACATGTGATGGTACAATGTGCTGCAGTGATGATAGTTTTTACAAAGACAATAACTATGTTTTCAACCCTGACCTTGCTTCAATCGTGATGAAGAGCAAAGAGCCTGAACTGTACAGGAACGGATGCACTCAAAGAATACGTGCATTGGAAAGGAACCTGTTAGGTGGAAATGGGTCTCTTTCTGGAGGAGCTGTTGGTCCAAGAAATCAAATATATGAAGAAGAAGCTGAAGAGAATGGGCAAAAATGTAAGAAACTCGCTGGCATGAACAATAACATGTTTGGTGTTTATACATGCCCAGATGAAAGCAAGGTAGTGCGAGACTGCTTCCAAGTTCATGATGTTACGTCGTTTCACAGAAAAAGAAAAAGAGCAATAAGATGTAAAAGGCGCAAAGCTCAATTTCTAAAGGAATTTACTTATCAGGGTGACAATGTTACATCTGCTGAAGATGCTCAGAAAGATCCAGAAACACTTCTACCGCACGTTTTCTCTTCAAATACTAATGAACTGATTGTGCAGTCAGGACCTTTGGAAGTAGAAAAAAGCAATTCAGATTTTCTTAGGGATTGCACAAACCAAGAGAGAGTAAACAACAATAATTTGTTGATGGGTGAACTTGCTTTGACTGAAAAGGAAGTTGGATGCAAAGAGATTTCAGAATGTCCAGGAAGTAAAACGGCCATAGAGGCAGATGGCGTCTTGCTAGTAAACTCAGATCTGAAAAAAGCAGATGCAAGTGAAGCACTGAGTAGTCAACGAATGGATAATAAGTTTCTCAAGTACACATTCCAGAGGAAACGAAAGAAGGAGACTCCAAGCAGCCCTGAAGGTGGATCCTCTCTTGACCTTAGCACTTTCACGAGAGAAATGGATGAGAAACTAAGTGATATTTTGGAGTCACAAAAACCTAGCTTGTTAACTGAATCACCCAGAGACAGTCGTAGAGTGGCACAAGTTGCTCGTCAGGTTGGTTAATAATTGTATTTGTACTGTCACTGCAATTTTTGCCTTTTATTCGCATGCTTATTTCATATTTTTTAGTGATTGTTTTCTCCAAAACTATTCAACTTCTAGCTTGACTTCCGAGCAGAAGCACTGTTTTTGCCTAATTAGACCACTATGAGGTTGAAGAGTTAAAGAGTAGTTTTCAGTTCAGCATTCTAAATTAGGGACAATGCTTCAGGGTTACGTACTATTTCATGTAAGATGGCTGTCAAATATCCCAAATATCTTTATAATTTCAACATTTCGAGACAGTTACTCTTACCACAATTACTTAATATTTATGGGAGATTTTTATTATACTCAAAAAGGCCTCCAATTTTCACTGCCGTCTATCTTAGTTGTTCTCTTGAATTTGAAAGAATAAAGATGAACTTCAGACGAAAATTTGAAGTTCCTAGATCCTAGAGATAGAAATCTAACAGCAAACAGAATACTCTTTCAACTTGGTAGACCTAGAACTTGAAATCACAGATGTGGAGGCCTTACATGATTACTTGCATGTGTGCCTAGATCTTAACATGTATGAGCTTTCGTATGTGGGCCTATGCTAACACTTATTGGGGATATAATTATATGGAATGAAACATGAATGCCAGTCTCAAACCCAGCCCTAGCTTAGGGTATGCAATGCTGATCGTTGGTCATGCTAACACACTACATGTTCTTGCCTTTTAGTAGCTGAAGTTCATGGAGTCCAGTAGATTGCTTTAGCTTTTAAGAACTTAATCCTTCACTTGCGGAAAATAAATAGAAACAGAAATTATGACGTATAGGAGACAAAGTTCAGGAGTAAACTTGGCCTAAAAAAAAGTTTATCAAATTTGTATCTGAGAGAGAAGAAACCAATGACATGCAATAAGTAAGAGTGAACTAGCCTTGGTTAAGAGTAAGTAATTACACAGTGTATATCTGCTACTCATTGCCTCAAAAATTACGTGTTGAGGGACCATCCTTGCTTCATACATTCTTTAGTTTGATGATTGTTAATGGTTCTCTGATCTTTCCCTTTTTCAATTTAGCAGCTTATATCATTGTCTGAGAAGAAATGGCGGTAGCTGCTTGGAAATTAGAGAAGAGGCTGTTGTGTTGTGCTCCACGTATGTAATTACCAAGGAAGAGGAACTGCGTTCACAAAGTTAAAATATTGTTTTTTTGGTATTATATGATCTATATCTATACTTATCATCTTTGCCAGAATTTTATATCATTTGGCTCAAATTTCTTTACTTTACGATAAAGAGAAGTTTGTTGGATACTTGTTTAAAATTATAAGAAAAATATTGCAAGTGAATTGCTTTGGATTCTTAAGTTTAAACCTTGTAAACAAACTGATTAGAACACAAAAATACTTTGAGCTACCAAACAACCATGAATCTAGCAAGGAAAAGACAACAATACTTTCCAAGAAGTTAGGAGACTAAGGGGGTGCTTGGTTAAGAGATATGAGAATAAATCAATGGGAATGAAATGAATGGTAATGATTGGTTGGTTATTATGATTGATTGAATAGTTTTTTCATACCTAAGTTTAAGGTAATGGTCCATACCCTCCATGTATG
>JAOTBA010000007.1:19015634-19026202 GCA_025629845.1 Erythroxylum squamatum
TCTTATTTTTAAAAATATTACCGAAAACCTCCTTATTCCAACGAACAGCTTGTTCCTGAACCGACAAAAGAGCATCATAAATAGAATCATGAGGCTTAAATCATGCCAACGAAACAATATGCTTGAAATCCTCTCGTAAAGTCCAAGCAGCCTCAAAGCGAAACGGCCGCGCTAAAGGAAAGGAAGAGAAACCTCTCAAAGACAATAACAGAGGAAAATGATCAAAAGCAAGCCGAGACAAAGACATAATAGAAGCTTCAGGGAATCTCAGTCGCCAATCGGCATTACACAAAGCCCGATCCAAACGTTCTTGTATAACATCAATCCTAGCAATTGAGCGTGACCAAGTAAACTGACAACCCACACAACCCAAATCCATAAGAGAACAATAGTTCCAATGCCATAAAAACCTACCACAATTTGCCACAGATGGTAAATCACCCCCTTTGTTCTCATGGACATAGGCAATGTCATTAAAATCACCAAATAACAACCAAGGCGCATCTATAGAATCTGTAAGATCGTATATCTGAGACCAGAAAAAATCTCACTTACTACGAATAGGACTAGCATACACCGCAGTAAGAAACCAACTACTACTTCCCCTAACAGCAACTGAACAATGAATGAACTGAGCATCCATCCATAGCAAACGGATATCACAAACATTCATATTCCAAAACAACCAAACACCACTCGCAAAACCAACAGCATGAGAAAGGAAGAAGTCAGAAAAACCTACCTTCTTCGCCACCCTAGTCACTCTGGCATCCGAAATTCAAGGCTCCACAATAATTAGAATGTTCGGACAATAAAGACGACATAATTCTCTGACATGGGTCAAAAAACCTCTCTTCGCAGCTCCACCACAATTCCACTGAAGTATTTTTAAATCCATTAAAAAGTAGATTTGAAGAAAGAGCCAGAATCTTACAACTTTTTAGGCGGGCTGCGACTTCGACAGCGACCAACACAATCCTCATTCTCCTCGAAAATAACATCATCATTCTCCGACAAAACCGCAGCAGTCACCCCACAGTCCACTTTTTTGGCCAAAGCGTTCGAAGTTACCAAGGGTACCTCACACATAATGACGTCACCTGCAATAGGGTCAGGAGGTTTCGGTTTATTGGAAACAAATTGTGCCACCACTCGACCACCAACTTTATCAATCACTGGCAACGCAGGCACCCCCACTGACAGAAAGTTCAAAATTTTTTAGTCAATTGAGAGCCTCGATCACTTATAATATTTACTAAAATACTAAAGTGTTTCACCATATGTCATTATAATAATTAAGTTGATGTTTTTGTCAAATAAGCTACATAGTAGCACTAAACACATTGTAATTGGTGAAGCAATATACCACTACTAGCATTGAGGCATTATCATAAACCTCTAAAAATTTCACAATGAAGTCTAGAGATATTGATATCAACGATTGCTTTAGAATAGGTAGAAGTTGCAACAATATGACTTTCTTTTGTCTTTCCATTTTATCTTGCTAGTACGCCAAATATGTTCTACAATATACTTCATTGTCTTGCTCTATGAGGTCATACATAGGAATGTGACAACAATGCCATTGTTTGTTTCCTTCGTGGATGTGTTGTCCACTATGCATAATGTGATTCCCGCACAAGTTCCTTATAAAGTACTCCAATTTTTGAAAAAAATTGTTTGACAATGTTGCTATGAAAAAGTCCATCATTAAGCCACTATTGTTAATGCAATCATGCACTTCCTGCACCAAATGATAATAGTTAGCATCAAACTTACCGCTTTATTGAATTATGCCCATTAAGTTTACTTTAATTCTTGACAAGTAGCAATAGGCAGCCAATATTTCCATCATACTAAAGGCATTCACTACTTGGTTACACTTTCCTGATTTGGGCTAACAAGTGAAATCATATTCAATTAAGAACTCCTACCATCTTACTTGCTTATCTATAGTTTCTTATGTACCTTTAAAAAGGTGTTCGTCACATTATCAATTTGGACCACAAAATTTGGTTCTAGTTAGACATGCCACACTCATAAATAATGTACCATAACAACCATATCCTTTTCATAGGCAGAGTATCTCTATTTGGTAGTATTTAGTTTCCTACTTTTAAAGGTCCCTATTGAATTAATACATCATCAATAGCTTAATCTGAGGCCATCAATGTAAACTTCAAATGGTAATTCAAAGTTCAAAAATCTCAAAATAGGTTTCGATGCAATAAACTACTTCAACTTCTCAAAGACATCCACTTAGTTGATTGACCAACATCTTTTCCTCTCCTTTCTTCATCAAGTTAGTTAGAGAAGTAACCTTTCTAAATTAACTTTCAATGAATTTCCAACAGTAATTCCCAAGTCTAAAGAACAAAGAAAGTGCAAGTTTCCTACTTATTAACGGATTGCACTTTCTTTGGGTCCATCTAAACTTGGTTTTTATTCACTCAGTACTCTAATAATTTGATTTCCAACCTTGCAAATTCACACATTTGCATCTTCATATACAATCGGCTCTTAATTATAACACTTGTTATAATTGAACTATATGTTCTTCCATGGAATTGCTATGTACCACAATGTCATCAAGATAAACCACTATAAACTCATATAACACATCATCATTAGATTAAAGAAAAAAATGTGGCAGGAGTATTGGTCAAGCTGACATACATAACCTAAATTTTGTAAGCACCATACTAAGTTACTCCTGTTCATATTGTCTTTGGCTCATCTCCTTCCATAGTTCTCACTTTTCAATACCCTAAATGAAGATCCAACTTTGTGAAGATGGAAGTCTTGCTTAATTTATCCATTAAATCCTACATAAATAGAATATGGAACTTATGTTTTATGGTTACCTTATTGAACACCATATAATTGATATGCATTTGTAAAGTGTGATCTAGTTTCTTTTAAAAAAGGATAAGAGCATCGTAAGAAGGTTTAGAGGGCTGCACATACTTTGCTCCTAATATTTTGCCGAACTATTTTTGTAATTCCTTCAATTCTAGCAAGTACGTTTGCTACGGATCATATTAGAGGAAGCAACACCATGTTCTAATTTGATATTATGGTCAATTTCTCTCCTTAAGGTAGTTCTTTAAGAAACTCTATTGGTATTACATCCCGATCTGATTCTAATAATTGTAAAATAGCATCTAGCACCTCTAGGACCTTAACCATGAAAACAAGGTAGGTGTTCACTCTATGCCTTAACCAATTTTCTACCAACATCATCGAGATGACAAAGGATTTACCACTGCTCCCTTTTCCACTAAGAGTATTGCATCTAAAATAACGGGTTTGTTTTTCATCACACATAATTCTAGCAATACGAGGTTGTATCACAGCTTTGTGTTATCAAAGAAATTATATACCAAAAATTACATTAAATTCATTGAATAGTATGGCCATCATATTGATCTTTTTAGAACCTTCACACTAATAGAAACAATATAGGCCATTCTAGCAACATCCACGACTTTTACATTCACTATTTTCAATCAGTTTATGCTTTTGATGACCTTCAACCTAAACTTGGTAACTAATATGTCTCTAATGAATGTATGCGTGGCATAAATGTTAACCATCACCACGATATCTGCACCACTTATACAAAATTATAAGCTAAACAATGAAGCATGAGCAATACTAATCTCAATTAACAGAGTGGTTAACATTTATAACAGATTCATCAACCTTGGTTTCATACTTAACCACCATAGCATAGAGCTTCTATTTTCAAACATTTAGAAATAAAATGAGGTCTATTGTAAATGAAGCAATGAGTGTTCTTGTTGTTCTTATTTTACCTATTAGAGGACTATTCATTCTTAACAAATTTTAAGATTTGAGAGTATATTTTCTACATTATTTGTTTATAAGTGTACATGAGAGTTAATTATATACATATTAATGTAACAATTAAAAAGGAAATAAAAATAATGAGATTCCACCATCATGTGATATCCTAAATAAGATAATCGTATACCATGATAATGAGATATTATAACAAAATTAGAAATCCTAAAAAGATGCAAAATTATAAAGTAGTTACATTTTTCACACTTTCCCTCAAACTAGTGAATAGGTATTTTCCATTCTTAACTTGGATATAGTATTCTCAGAATTTAATCTACCAAATCCATTAGTAAGTACATCAATAAGTTAATACTTTGTAACCATATAAGGTGTGCAAATCAAACCATTCTTTAATTTTTTCAAGAATTATTTGTCGAATTTAATATATTTCATTTAATCATATTGTACATGATTATGAGTTATACTAATTGCAAATTTATTTTCATAATAGAGTGTAATTAGACCATCCCACTTAATTTTTAAGTCTTTTAAGGTACTTTTAACCAAAGTAGTTCACACAAACCTTAATCCATTATTTAAAATTTTGCCTCTAAGTTCCATGTTCACAAGGTTCCCGGTAAGGTGAAATATCCCAAAGTTAATCTCTAGCTAACTATTGATCTTGTATAATCAACATTTGTATATGCTCAAGTATTAGACTTTAGTTTCTCTTTAAAAAGAATCCTTTCTTAGTGTCCTTTTAAAATTTTGTAATACTTGGTGAGCTACTTGCAAATAAACATACTTCAAGTTATATATGAAATGACTTATCATACTCACTATATATATTATATTTGGTCATATGTGATATAGATAAATGAGCCTTCTTACAAGGCATTGATATGTTTACTTATCTACTACAACATCCTCCTTTGTCTTTCCAAGTTTAATATTCAGATCTATTTAAGTACTTATTGGTTTGCAAGTTATCTTGCTTGTTTCTCTCAGAAGATTAATATGTCGAGGAGATGTTTCAACCCTCCTAATTCCTTGATCTAAAAAATCCTTAGCCAAATAATGACTTAGAAACTCCTTTTCTATATTGTTATCCCCTGTCACTATTAGTATATATCATTAATATATACTAAAAAAATTTGTGATTCCCACTAAAGGTAAGTGCCTGATGAATAATATATGATCCCCTTGGGCTCTATCAATACCCCAAAACTATCATTACTTTTGTAAATCTTCCAAACTATACCCGTGGTGTCTATTTTTCAATCTATGCAAGACTTCAACTTACAAATAGTTTGAGCAACTAAATTATTCATGTAACTTGGTAGCACTATTACGCAGATTTCTTCCTTAAGTTCTCCATAAAAAATGCATGCTTGACATTAAATGTTGCAATTTCTAACCATAGTTAGTTACTAAAGATAAGAGAGCTCACATAATTCATCTTTTTAATTGGAGCAAAAGTCTTTAGGTAGCCAATTTCATAAGTTTGGGTATGCTTTTATCCACCAATTTTGCCTTACATCTTTCAACTAATCCATCTGGCTTATATTTTAATGTATAAACTCATTTATAACCCAAAAGTTTCTTCCCAGTTAGGAACTGCACTAACTACTAAGTTTTATTTATTTTTTCAATGCCTTTATTTTCTTATTCATATCTTATTTCTATTTATTATTGATTAAAGCCTTAAATGGGAGTGTAAGAATAACAATAGCGTTTAAGCTAACAAGGAAGGTTTAATGAGACGATTAAAAGTTTTTGAGAGAAAGGAAATGAATAATAAAAGTTTTTGAGAGGAAGGAAATGAATAAGAGGATATAATGGTCATTTGATAAATTCCCTAGTTCATGTCTAATAGTAAAAGGAATATTTCAATCATTATTTTTCAATTGAGATTCAGTTTCACTGGGCAAAGAAGGTTCAAATATTGTTATCTCATTCTTTTTTTTTCAAAAGAAAATTATTATCTCATTCTCAAGATCTAGGTTGAAGTCTTGGATTTACTTAAACAAGAATAATCATCTTCTTACTTGGATATATCTTGCCAAATCGTAAATCCTCAGGGGCATAATATGTGTTTTCTTATTGATTTTAAGGTATAAGTTTAAATATACGTTTAGAGGAATATGACAGATCAAGCAAGAAGAAATCTCTAAGTTCCACCTTATTCTTTTCTTGTATTGTTGAATTCTCCCTTAAGAGTGATGTAATAAGACTTATGTCACTGAAAGTAACATTTGTGAGACATAAATTTTTTTTGACAAAAGGTTGTAACACTTATACCTTTTTTGAGTTGAAAAGTCACCCGCAAATATATATTTTAAAGTCTTTGTATATAACTTTTCATGATTTTGGCTATAAATAAGGATAAATGACACATACCTAAATAACCTACAAATAAGGTTTCTTGTAGTTGTAGAACAAGATAGAGTATCGAGAGGATTTCTATTGGACTCTTAAATCCTAAAACTCTTGAAGGCAAATGGTTTATAAGATGAGTAGCTATGAGTATTGCTTCCTCCAAAAAGAACCTAGGTACGCCATTTTAAAAAAGATTTAGGACGATTCATAGTGGTGACCATTATTTTCTTTTTGCTGCTCTATTTTGTTGTAAGGTATTGACATAAGATGAGTTCTGTATAATCCTTTTTTTAAGTATAAAGTTAGGATTTAATTGAAATACTCCCTAATATCAATTGACGTAAATCTTTTGATATCAACCGTGTATGGATTTTTAATCGTGGAATCAAATTTTGGGAGGATAGTACTAACAACAAATTTGTGTTTGAGTAAAAATATCTAAATGGCATGAGTACAATTATCAATAAAAGAAATAAACTATTTTACTTCCAAAATATTAGAAACAATAAAAGGACCTCAAATATCATTATGAATAAGATAAAAAGGGATAGAACTTCTTTGGTTCTTAATTGGAAAAGATGACAATAGCGAAGCCAATTTGTCTCTTTATTACATAAAAAGAGAGTGACATAAATGTACTTAATGTTGCTTGATAGGTTCAATTTTTAAGGTGGTAAAGGCCATCATATGCTCTACCATGTCCAATCATCTTCTCAAAATCCTTGCTTTGAAATAAATAATAATGATGTTCAAAAGTCATATAACAATTCTAATATTGAGTAAATAACCCCAAATATAATTGTGAATGAGGTAAAAGGGATAAAACTTGTTTGAAAACTAATTGGAAAAGATACATGTTTTTGTTTGATAAGTTCACATATTTCACAATAAAAATCATCAATATTTAGACCTTTAAATAAAGAAGGAAACAAAATTTTAATGGTTCTAAAGGATAAATGTTTAAGTTAACAATAGCAAAGTCTTATTAGATGAAAAAAAGAGTGAGATAAACTATCTTTAATCATGCTTAATAGTTTCAATTCAACGTAGTAAAAGTAATCATATACTCTACCATGTCCAATCATATTCTCTAAATCCTTACCTTGAAATACCCAATAATTACAATAAAAATCATATAAAAATTCAAAGCTCAACTGAATTAGTGATAGAGATCATATTTGTAGATAATTTATATAAAAATATTTAAGGTTATTACTGGACTGATCTTTGTATCCCTTATGCCTGCTAAGATTGTTATTGAACCATTAGCTAGCTATTTTTCTATTGCTTAGACATGGTAAATATGTAAAAAAAAAAAGTGTGATGAGTGGGTGATATAGTTCGTAGCTTCTGAATCCATAATCCAAAAGTTGGCAAAAGTTGTTCCAGGGACACTTTTTAAACCAAGTGAGGTTACAATTAATATTTTAATAATAAAAAACATAAATCCTACTAATGAGTTTGGTATCTTTAAGAGAAGCTTTATAAGAATAACATGAAACCATGCATAACTTAAGAAGATACTTCGTGAAGTTGATAAAAGAAGAGTTAAAGTCTACAACTTATAAAGTAAAGATTAGGTCATGCAAAAAAGAAGAATAAGGAACATTAATGTCATTTTGTATTTTACTACCACAACCTCACTTTATAAGTTTGGTAATCTTAAAGGCTAAACATGCATAAACATTTCATATCAATTCATTGTACGAGTCTTTTCATTTATCAAGAGGTGTTAAAGTTTTTGTTTTTAAGAGAAAAACCTATTGATCTTTCAGACACTACTTAGGGAACATTTTGGGAAGTTTTTAAATCATAATTGTGTTAAACAAATTGAGTTTGAGGATATGAAGTTGTTAAAATCATGTTTTTAAGGGGACTAGTTGACCTATATATGTTAGTGGTCGATTAATATAGGCTAAAGTTGTTAGTGGTCGTTTAATATAGCTGCTAGAGTGGAGTTATCCGTGTTTTATGGTTCAAGCATCAGGTTTCTTCTACTTTCTTCTTTGTGCACTAAGGCCACAACCTCATTAAAGTATGGAACTTTATGCTTTCCAAGAATTTGGATTTTGACTTGGTTAAATTTTAGATTAAGTTTAAAAAAAACCATAGACTCTGTCTTTCTTAATAAAGTCTTTTAAAATACTTGCATCTTTAAGACATTTAGTTTTTAAAACCCTTTAGTGGTCAAGTTTTTACCATAAGGATTTCAACTGATTCACATATTTGATAACCATTCTACTCCCTTATTTTTTAGCCACAGTCTTTATCCAAGCTAGTACATTTGGGCTACATCTCTAGCCTTAGAATACGTCTATTGGGTTAGATCTCAAATATCCTTAATAATAGTTAAGAACATATATGTAATATTAATCTCTGGTGTCATATAGTTTCATAACCATGATATAATCATGGAATCTTCTTCTTCCCATGCTTCACTAAAGATCCTCTAGTTTCATCCATTTACCTATGAGATGGTTGATCTTCCCTTTCACTTTTACTATGTTGAAAACTAGTTGAGACCATTTAAGGTAATTTTTCATTCAACTTGTATATAGTCTGAATTATTGAGATGTTGATAGTGAAAAGTCTCCCCTATTTGTGTTCTAATGGTTGTCTTAACTACCTCTGAAATCTCCACAAGATTAAAAAATGATCTATAGGCAATAAAGTTTATCCTCAAGAAAATCCTAAGCACAAGATAGTGGATGCAAAGCCTAATGTTCCATGAAATTGGGGATGGTAGTCAAACTGTTTTTTGGTTTGATTACTGGCATTGCAGGGGACCTCTATACAAGGTTGAGGAGTTACAAAATTTGAGACGACTGGTGAATTCTGACACTAAAGCGAGTAGTTGTATAGAAAATAACTTGTGGATTTGTCCTTTCCGTAGTAGCAAGGGGGTTAATCTCATTCTGAACCAAGCACCAAGATGCCAACAAGGGAAACAAGACGAAATCAAGTTAACGACTGGAAAATCAGGTTAGTTTATTATAAAAAGCTACAAACTCTTTCTACAGAATGATCAATAACCTAGAGTGAATTGGGCGACACTAGTTTGGGATTAGGGATGACAAAGGGTCGACCCATGAGCTAGCCTTGTCAAATTTTTTGAAATAATTTTTTAAAAATTAAAAGTGTAAAATAATGTCCTTTTTTAATTGATTCCGATTTTGGGTTGCCCATGCCCAGGCCTACCTGATGCCTAATTCTCATATCATGAATCACCATTCAAGACCATTTTACTCATACTTTGGATCTACTATGTGTGTGACCCATTAGGTTCCCAGTTATGTTGGTCACTTGAATTAACACTTAATTTAAGTAAGTCAAGAGCGGTATCTAGCAACACATCATGACCCCCAATTGACTGGAAAGTCAGTGGGTTGACTAAGAAACCTTCCATACGCAATGTTGCCATGTAATTCGTCCTTTCACCATCTATACCCCATTTGGTTTAGAGTATGGTCAAAGTGTCAACTCCTACTAGACTGACCACATCACATCTAGTCTAAGTGATATTAGTTCTTGTCCTGAGGGTCTCATTACTTATGTATCATTGAAGACTCTCTTCATGACACATATCTTGCTCTGGCCAGAGACTCCCAAGTAATGACACTGACAAGAGGTCGTGGGCATCATCTCCTTCTATCAGGAGTGGTGAATCTTTTATTGGCTACTCAATTACCTCAGAATACCTTAAGCTGTACCCAATCACCACCCTATGAGTAACCCCTGAAAGGCACCGATGAATGAAATCAAAGCACAGGATCAGTATCCGAAATATCCTTGAGCACCTCAAGTCAAAGGATACTTGCACCATTGCTATAATGAGACTATCATTATGTTAGGTCCCGATTTCGGAACCCAACTCTTGCGAATATCATCAAACTAAACTTGAACATGCATACTACCTTGCAGGGTTCTTTCCATGAACCCTTATTAGACATCATTCCACAAAGGTGGCGTGCCCACAAAAAGTCAACATCAAAAACCAACTCATCCCTTGAAACACAGGAGTCAAAAAAATAATCATACACAATCGAAACTTCAATCTATCATTTCATTACTTAAGCGACAGAGTTTGAAAACTTTAAATACAAGATAATCCGAAATCTCAAAATTTCAAAAGTTACAAGAACTACAAAATTTCTAAAATGTGGCTAAAGCCTGCCTTGACTCTCTGTTTCACTCCATCTCTTGCTCATTACCTGAAGGTGGGGACAGGAAGGGGTGAGCTTGGAAGCTCGTGGGAAACAGTTTATAATAAAAAGATAAGCAGAAACCTTGAAAACATTTTTTTTATTTACTTGTTTCAGAAAATATCTTATTGAATCATAACAATACTTGTTTTTCAAAATGCTTGTCGTGTATTCAAATTC
>JAOTBA010000007.1:19050781-19063779 GCA_025629845.1 Erythroxylum squamatum
TTGAAACTGATATTTTTATTACATATTTTGAGAAATGTTATTATTTTTAACAAATCTGAGTTTAAATTGCAAAGAATGATGTTTTATTTTATGAAACTACATTTTTTAATAACTTTGCACTTGGATTGTAAAAGATAACTTTTATTGCATGAAATAATGTTTTGAAATTTATATAAGCATAACTGAGTCATGTATTCTGCATGTATTTGTTCTCTTTTGGCTTAGAGCTATGGCAAGGTTTCATTTTGTCAGTTGGACCGATAAATAAAGGCATAGTGTCTTACTTGATCTTTATACTTAATATTTGTATATGATTTGTTTTGTGATTGGTGAGAAAACAATTGGCCAATCATGTGCTAGGCACAACTGATTACTGATTAAGCGACCCCCGTACCCTTGACGCTGTTAGATAAAAGTCGAGTCGTTATATCGACATCTTTATACGGGACTTGCGGGTGATTCCACACTGAGGGTCTAGACACCAACGAGGTCATCACCTAGGGTCATGACGCTCTTGTCGACTGTAGTCTGGACTCACCACAGATGAAAATCGAGCCAACACCGAGTATAAGTGGGTTTGCACATTAGTTTTGATGACTAATGGTGTCACGCATGATTGTTTTGGCTTATCCTGATAACGGTTTTCCTATCGAGATTTGATTGATACATATGATGTTTTTATGCTTTTGTGTACTGGAACTGGAACCTGTGTTCACCGGATGAGTGAGTTAATAGGCTGGGCCTATATAGTTCCTAACCAAGATACGTTGAGTCATAGGTTGGGCCTATGTATTGTTATGTGATATATATTCACTTCATAGGTTACCTACACCGTCTTGATATGAATCGAATTCTATTTGTGATATATGTTTTTCCTACTCACTGAGTACCTAGTGTACTCACCCCCTCCGCTTTCCAACCATGCAGGTTAATTTAGTAAGTTTGAAGCTCTGAGTAGATCGTGCGATCTTTTAACATTTTTATGGTATTACTACACGTGGGTAGTTTCCTATTTTGTACTTTTATTGTCTAGTGGCTCATGAACTGTGTTTATATAGATACACTTTATGATTTTGTATGTTAACTTTTGATTGCCTTGTGTTTTATAAATGACTTTATCTATGAATCTTTTGATACTGTTGTTGAGAATGCCTTGAGTGGACTTTAAAGTCCTGAAGTTGTGGTTAGATGTGAATATAGAAGTATGTTTAAAAATGTTTGCAGCTTATGGGATTTTAAAAAAAAGCAGTTGTACTGTCCAAATTTTCCAAAAAAAAAAAAGAAGAATAGATATTCAGTTAGTCTTGCATGGTCGGATTAAGGATACCGTAAGTATCCTTAGCCCGGTTATGCGGCGGTTGTCATAGGCCCGATGTGGTACGGGTCATGATACTATTCCTATTCATTGTCCCTTGTCTACCAATAGAATTATCCACTAGCTTAGTATTTCGTTATTATCCTGTACTATATGTTCTTTCATGTCAAGTGGTTGGTGGCATGCATGCCATTGAATGCCAAAACTATAGGTTCAATGATTATGTTGTCCATGGATTCTCTCTTTCTTCCTTTGGTTTCTAAAATTAAAATTATTTCCTAAAGTTTCAAGCCACTTAGCATCATTTACTCTTATTTGCAGAAGTATCCCAAACCTGATTTGTAGACTTTGCAGTAAATCAAAAACTGGTGATGAAGAGGTACTTGTTGTAGAGTGTGCTTATAGCTGAAAATTTCGAATAACCCAAACTGCTTGTTCACTCCTAAGGTTTCTTCAGTTTGAATGGTTGCTATGACTGAAGTTGGGAAAAGATTGATTGAGAGATTATATACCGATTCCAGAAATATACCTCTAGCTTTTTTAGCGACAAAATTGCTGTAGCGACCCATGTGTTATACGAAAGTAGCTAATTAAACCCTGAGATATAAAATGTTACTCTATTAACCTTATGTTTTCAATTTTGCTGCAAAAAAAACCCTTAGCCGTGTGTTGTTAAGGGGCTGTGAGTTAATAAAATTTCAACTCAGGGTTTTTTTTGCTAATTTTTATATGTCAGGGTTTTTTTAGCAACTTTTGAATAACACAGGGTTATTAAGGCAATAAATTCCTTTTAAACTCAGGACTTGATACTCTTAAATCTTCTGTAGTTCCAAACATCCATCATCTTGTCATCTTCAAATGCTCGGCCTCACATTAAGCTTGTGTCCAAGTGACTTCCCCTTTTGTCTGATTTTGGTGTTGTTAAGAATGTCAGCTTTTGGGTAAATTAGAGGAATCTTCCGGGAAGAAGATGATAGGAATCATTAAGTATACATATATATGAACGACCACGAAATTTTATCCCACTGTCTGTTTCATGAACGGCTCGGATTGTTCCTCTTTATACTTTTGATCACGCTTGTGACTTAAATAGCCGTGACTCACGCCATTATTTATTTTTTCCTTACGTTCTGTTCCTACATACATGTTACCATATGACCACAAAATTTCATCTCACCGTCCGTTTTATGAACGGCTCGGATTGTTCCCCTTTATACTCTTGGTCATGCTTATGACTTAAATAGTCACAATTATGACTCGTGCCATTATTTATTTATTTATTTTTCATTCTGTTCCTACATATATGTTACCATCTACTAAGGGCAAATGTACAACCACGTTTTTCTACAACTTTCGAAAAAAAAAATTCGAAAAAAATTACGTTTTTCTGCAGTAATAATTTTTAGGTTTCAAAATTTTAATCCAGCAGCTTTCGAAAAAAAAATCAACCTAACTTACACGTTAAACTCCATATGTTGCTGTTGACAGATGTTATTTGATATAACAATTCATTTACAATGATAACTTGTTATAAAATAAAGAGATTATAAAAGTTGAAATATATTGTTTTTACTAACCCTTTAAGTTTTAACTTTTTAAATTGAAAGATTCTTTAAAGGGACTTATTTTACTATTTAAGGATGCCAAAATTATCATAATTTTGACCCGGTTTAAGTTAATCGAGTTTTTGAATAGATTTAGACTTTAAATTCGATCCAACTTAGTCCAAATGGCATGAACTAATTTTAATTAATTTATTTAAAAAATGCTTTGGAAATATTACATTTATTTTAAAGTTGTTTTCATTGAAACTCATAATTAAGTATTAAGCTAATAATATATTTATTCATTTCCATTCTATATGGACCCCGTGAATAAAATATGAGAAAACTGGTTATGGCAAGTGTAGGTGAAGCTTGAGTTTTATGATTATCCTAAAATGGAAGTCATTCCTATTATAGTAAATTTGTCAAATCTAATATTATAAAAGGATAATAGATTCCAAATTGCTCAACTTGTTGAGATTTTTTAATTTAGTGTTGAAATTTTTAAAATTTTTCATTAATTGATCAATATTTTATAATTTTAACAACTCAGTTCAAAATATTAGTTCTGTCAATATTTTACTGATTTGGCTAACGAATTATTATTTTTATAACATATAAGCCTTCACGAGAAAAATTAATTATCAATTAATCATCCACACAGATTAAAACACCCAATCCGATGTGCGAAAAAGGTTTTGAATAGGGTGTTTTAGTCCATGTGAATGATTAGTTGACAATTAATTCACACGAACACCTATATATTATGACCAAAAAGGATTTCGTTAATCAAATCAATACAATATTAACAACTATGACTAAAAACCAAATTGATTCGAGTAGTTTAATTATAAAAACCTTGAACGAGCTAATTTTTCGGTTCAATTTACTTTAAAGCTGTAGTTATTAAAAATTGATCAATTTATTAATTAATAGGCCAATTTTCGTAATCTAGTAGATTTTTATAAATAAAAAAAAACTAATTAATTTTATTTAACAGTCTCTCTTTTCAATTAAACTTTAAATTAAGAACAATCTTTTTCAATCTTATTTTAAATTCTTTAATTTATTAATATTTAACTAGTTTTATGACAGTCTAATACCACTTGAACTTTTTAAATTTTGAACCTCTTATCTTTTCGACTTAATTTTCGGTTTAGTTTTTAAAACATTGATTGATAAAACTAAGAAGCACCATGAGGGAAGAGTGAAAATAACCTCCATCAGGGAGTCAAACAGAATATAAAACTATAAGCTCCCAAGTATTGAGAGGAGCCCGAGGTTCTGACATCGTTTTATATAGTATAACTAGATGATGTTTTTTCCGAAACCGGCTCGAGACATTTAGATTGAATTAGGTTGACTTTTAAATTTTGTCAAATTTTAATTAATTCGACTCTAATTAACTTATTTTTGGTTTGGTAGTAGCTATGTTATTCCTATTAGTGTTAAATAAGAAGCTTGATTGACCCTAACAAGGTGACGTTATGTTGTGAACCGTTATTCCAAAGGCAATGAAACAGTAACCAACATAAGCAAAGTTCAAGGGTGTATTTCCGGAATTTGAAACAATGTTTACATATTCTGGAAATTGAAAATGAACTTAAGAAGAAGAAGAAGAAAAGGGAAACAGGGGATTTAGATGAGAAGAGAAATAGAGAGAACAGGGGATGAGAAGGAGACTTCAATTTGCTTAACAATTTCGATACCCGATTCTGCTAATTTCCCCTAACTATAAAGCAAGTGGTTGCTCGGTTCACATGGCATGCAGTCGCTCGGTTCACTCGGCTCATCTCAATCAATGGGCTTTCGGCCCTATTCATAACAGCATGTTTGACATGCTTTGTTTGCATGAAAATCGAGATACCGATCACTACCTAACCTTCCTTGTCCGCCAGAAAAAGGAAATGTTTTTTTTTATCACTTTCTGTAACTTGACATAAGGGAGAAATGGAGAATTATATTCTTGATTCAATTCATAAATGAAGTCTCAGTATCACTGGTCATGGTAGTTTCTTTATCCTCCATTTGTTTGTGGAGGTTACATTTTTTCTGTTTCAATGTCGAGGAAAGCTTACTTACAAATAAGCACCAAATCGCAGGAAACCCAGTAAACTTACTACCCATTTGACAAAGATTAAATGTGATTGTATTTCTCAATATTAAAAAAAAATTAAGGTCAATTTGATCTAACTCTACTCAAAAATCATTATCTGACTCACTGCAAGATGTTGACCTAGATCTGTCTAGTAGTAAATGTAGACGGAAGTCAGCAAATCTGTCTGAAATCCTTACTGCTTGGGGAGATGATCCTATACTCGTTGCTGAATCCTTCTTTTCCAGCTTCTTGGAGATGTCTACCCGGACTCTGTCAACCATTTCAAGGAAATCTTTAACAATAATAAACAGTTGAAGTGGGGATGCTCCAGTGTGCTTGGGAGCTCCTGCTTGATAGTATTCTGTTGTTCTCTTCACAAACTCCATAACCTTTGCTTGCTCTTCTTTCATCAACTTGAGTTCACCACCACACTTCTCTAAAAATCCGTTCATTTCACCCAAAAACTGACCTGCCTCTTCATCCTTGGCGCAGGGTGAAATGAGCAACTGAATTTCTTCAAGACGGGTCGATAAAGAGGAGAATGTGCTGGTGAAACTGTCATATTCTATGCTTGCTGCTTTCTTTACATTGGCAAAATCAACCTTCAATCTCTCCAAAATAGGCAATCCAAGCAGCAAGTACTCCTTCTTTCTTTCTTCTGTTGTCATGGACTCTAAGTTCAGATTGGTGTTAACTGGTGGTTGACTTCCTAGTTTGTCAGGAACTTGGCTCGGATTCAAAGCAAGGCGTCTACCTTCCGACCGTGCTACTTGTTCAACAACGAAGTGAAGTAGAGTAATCTTTCCATCGGTGCTTTTTATGTCAGAAAGTTTTCTAAGAGCAGTAAGATCAAAACCTTGTGCATTACCTCTGGATGTTCCAGCATTCATTCTATTGCCAGCCTTGAGAATGGCCTCAAGAAGCTTTAAGAATAGCCCACGAGTTCTAAGCTCCTGGCAACCCAGTTGAAATGCTTTCAACGACTCTTTGAATTGGAGAATTTCTGAATCATAGTTTGATCTGAAGAGCATAGCATTGACTCTAATGAATGCTGAAGGGATGTTCTTCAGTATGTAGTATAGGAAAGATTCAGCATCTGCAAGTTTATCCGGATCACCATTGTATTGGATTATCTTGATCATTTCATCTTCTGTTGGGGAGATTCTGGCAAGCTTTTCAAGAATATCAGTCATCAATCCACGGCCATCAACAAGGGCATCAAGAATGTCTCTACGAGAACTCGCTAAAGATTTTATCACTATAGCTGTGTTCTGAGATCTCCTTGGCTCAAGTATGAAAAGCTTTGCAGTTGGTGCAGGGTAAGGACTACTGTCCTTTGATGAGGTTACATCTTTTTGAAGAGGATTGAAAGTTGCAGTTGTGTATCTAAACAAGGCTTCCATGGCTTCCTCGTCATCAAATCTGCACATACAATGAATAAAAACCACATATTATTGCACATCTACTCGTCCTATCAGAGGTGACAAGATTACCGCAATATCCGACAAATTAAATTAAACTTCCAAGCAGAAAATCAAACCTGAGAGAGCCCTGGTTGATTATTTGCCAGACTACAGAATGTTCAGCATTACTAGCCATAATTTTATCCCAGTGCAAAGGCTTCAGCTTTGTGGGGACTATGGTAATGTCCTTGGTGCTCTCCTCTGCTGAAGCCAATGCCTTGTCTTTGCTATTTGGTGCTTTCCCTTTAGGTGCCAGCGGAGGCTTTAGTGCTGGCACCATCGCAGTTGAGCTTTTTGGTGAAAGTT
The DNA here is from genome assembly GCA_025629845.1 of Erythroxylum squamatum. Lineage (NCBI taxonomy): Eukaryota > Viridiplantae > Streptophyta > Magnoliopsida > Malpighiales > Erythroxylaceae > Erythroxylum > Erythroxylum squamatum. The sequence goes on from JAOTBA010000007.1 coordinate 19,057,508, forward strand.
GTGATGCAAATTCTTTCTTCTTAGCCATTGATGGTGGAGGTGGGGGTGGTGGCTGAGGAGGGGATGGCGGCGTTAATGACTCTTTCACTATATTTGATGGTCCTAATGGTAGTGGTGGTGGCTGAGGAGGAGATGGCGGTGTTAATGACTCTTTCACTATATTTGACGGTCCTAATGGTAGTGGTGGAGGAGGAGGTGGTGGTGGCGGCAATGCCGGTAGTGGCAGATGCTCCCGCAGAGAGGAACGATATGGTGACCACATTAGCTGTACTGATGGTGACTGAGGACTAGAATCATGCGGAAATATACTTGCAACATTCTTCTGCTTTCTAGCCTTACCTCTTCCGTGTCTAGCTACTTCCATTCCCACTCCTTTTCCCTTTTTCTCATTGCCATGTTTTTTTGCTTCTTCATTTCCATGCTTAGATTTCAACTTTGTGAAAGCAGTTTTGAGTCTTCCTCCGTCTGAATCTTTGATTAGAGAACATCTTGACCATCTTCATTAACAATCACTCCTTTAACCTTCTTAACAACTTTTCTCGACCCTTCTGTAATCACAATACCCTCTCCTTGAAAACTGATTTCTGTTCTCGTTTTCTGTTGGTTTCTAATGTATCCCTTGTACAGAAAGAAAAGGATTCCAGCCATGATCAGAGTGGTTGCAGCTGTTGCAAGAACTGCCCCGACAATTTTCTGATTTGACGAAGATGATCTTCGTAGCATTGGTTTTTCCTGACCTTCAACAGAAGAGCTAGTATTCTCATCAGCTAAACGCCTTGACACTCTTGCAGATACATTACCAAATTCAGTGGAAGTTTCATTCTTCTGCAGTATAGGTTGTTCTTCTTCAACAAAAGGGAAGGAACGGGCAGCACATGAAGAAAGAAACACCAGGATAATGATTGCACAGAGCCAGGTTTGACAATGAACCATCTAGCTGGTGTGAACCCTGCAAGTTGCGGAGAGAAGTCATAAATGACTAGGTTTTTTTCTAGTCCCTGTTGTTACGTTGATGCCGCTTTTGAGCCAATTCCTCTCTATGTTCTATGTTTTGTCATTAGCTGACAGTTCCAATGCTGTCGTTGGAAAACTTTGTAGGACTCATCCAAGTTTTTCGACTCCTGACGTGACAAAATTTGCCCATTTGCCAGATTTTGATTATTCTGCCGTCCCCATTATATTAGAAACATGGTTTCATCAAATCGAAGTTCTTATACATATCATCACATATGGATTTGCGGTTATCTTCTTTTAGTGCTAAAATTCGTTAAGATCAGAGTCAGATATTAGAAGTATAATAATGGCTTCTAAGAAGTTTTCAAGTTACTTAGCAGCTGACTTATGGCAACAATGGCTTGGAAAAGAATCTACTGGGATTCAATTCACAACGGAATTATGCGTATGTTATCCTATATTCTGTCTTCACATCAATAAGACCGCTTGTTATAACCTTTTCTTTTGTATTTCATCAAAGTTTTAATGCACAAACTTAATATAAATTAATAACAGCTCTTATTTTTTGGAACTTCTAGAAATCTACGAGTATGGTCTTGCTGCTACTATGAAATCAGCGATACATGATGCAGATTCAGTTGTTGACGCACTCACCAACAAACAGGTTTTTGATAGCTTTCCCATTCCAGAACACATCAAACAGGAAATAAAAATCACTCAGCTAGATGAAGAGGACGATGGACTTATATGAAAGCACTCTAGCATAGGAAAGTTCACAAACACAACGTGCAGAAGATTCTTGACAGGCAGATCAGACTATATCCCATAGGCCAATGTACTCAAACACCATAATCCTCGAGCATCAACAATGTTGTGGATGGCTACGAAGAAGAAGCTCCAATCAACTGACAAAATAATTAAATATCTGTAGATTCCCAATTGGTGTACATTATGCAAAACATCTGAGGAGAACATGCAGCACCTGATCTTTCTTTGTGATTTCACCAAAGAAAGTTGGAACACACTATTTATCTTGCGTCATATCCATAATGCTCCTAATAGCTGGAATGAGATTGTCAATTGGTGTAGTACAGTTTGGCTTACCTACAAAACTAAAAAGTGATGCTTCAGTGTGAGCTTAACCTTTATTATGGCTACCGTTTGGGATGAAAGAAACAGAAGATTTGTTGCGACTAACTATCCCCCGTATAGAAACAATCGCAGATACAACGAGAAACTTTGAGAGAGAAAGCTAGAGAGAGAACGTAAACTAAAACAGAGTATTTAAGAACTCAGCAATCGCTGAGGTTTTTCTTTCATTAACTAATGTGTATATTACAACTGAGATTGTAAGAGTATTTATAACAATTCAATCCTAACTGTTTTCTAACTGTTCTTGATTTCTTGACATCTTGATTTCTTGACTTCTTTTATTCCTTACGACGTCTTTACTTCTTACGTCCACTGCACGGCTGAGCATGGGAGTTTCTTCTGTCGGAATTCTTGAGACATATCCTTCAGAGGATGACATCCGCCTTCAACTGCAGACTGCCCAAAGTTCAGACTTTAGAATACTTAAAAGTCTTGCAGGACAGTTGGCGTTGGGCTTAGACGATAGGATAAGGCAAAGACGACCAGCAGTGAAGATGGGCAACATACACGATGATGTCTCGGTGAGCCGTGGATCTACAGGTTGGAGCCATGGAAGGAAAACCTTTAATGGTCTAGGAGGTAGTGCAAAGTTCTACATATCGTAAAACATGAACTGGACATCTTGTTCTGATGTTTTCCCTTCTACTACAATAAATAAGGATGTTCGTTTGGAATGTATCTCTTTCGGTTACTTCGGTTGGTATACCTGTAAATGGCAGCATTTACATTGTGGTGATGCACAAATAATATAAAATAAGGGCCAGAAGCATGAGACACGTGTCAATTCTTTACATATTCGTGCCATACAAGTTAGAGTGAATGTATGCACATTTGACGCATCCAAGATCTTCTGTCCAGTTTTACTCTGTCTTATTCTGTCTCATGGAATTTTAGCTATTTATTTTGCGGGACCCACGCGGGTCCCATGCGGACTCCACATAAATAAATGGCTGAGATTTATTGGACACAATAAGACACCATAATATTGGACAAAAGATCTAGACTCAGAATAGACGGCATTGAATTCTTAGCTCGGAATCAGTCAAGACGACCTCATTTTGATCATAACAACTAACAAGTCACCTATTTCTGTTTCTTTAGCTTTTATTCTATTTCTATTTTGTAGTTTGACCTCGCATCACCGTCTACCAAAACGACCAAAATCTGATCGGACGATTGTGACCAAGCTTACCAAAAAAAAGGGTCAAAACTCAGCCATTTAAACTTTAAAGCCACTTTCAGTAAAATCCATGATCATTTCTATTTCTATTTCTCCATTTGTTTCTCTTAAGCTCCCGTTTCTCTTTTCTGTTTTTGTGAAGAGGGGGAGAGATATTTACATTTTCCGTTGGGATCATGAAACTCAAAGATCGGATCGAGAGTTAACGCTCTTTGGACCCTACTCCATAGACCTCTCTCTCTCTCTCTATATATATATATCTCACTCGCCACATCTGTTCCACTCTTTGCCATTTTGACACAAGCCGCTTCTCTCTCTGCAGGCGCTAGCTCTCACTTGAATCAAGGAACACATAGAGAGGGCAGAGAAGTTCATATTTTGAAACTTTTTTTCCAATTTTGGTACGTAATTAGCTAGGATAGAAGGTTTTTGATCTGTGTTCTTCTTCTTCATTTTGAAAGCTTTTTGCTTTATGAGTCTTGTGACACTCTCTGTGGGTGTTCAAAGTCTTCTGATTTTCCAGAATCCTGAATGTTATGCATTATTAAAGAAATATCTTTTTTTGTCTACTGATCATGGGTTACTGAGATGAAGTATAAATGTTTAGAACTTTTTACTGTTACCTCCAACGCCATGACTGACTTTCTTCCAATTCAACGTGGCAATGAAGAAAGTGAGTGATGGGAGGAATGTTGTTAACGACGCATATAGTAAGACAACGAGTTCCTATCTCTTTGCTTTGATTGCTCCCATGTTTTTTCAGTACATACATGTTCACTTTTATCTGGTAGTTATAAGGAGTTATCTCCTGATGTTTTGCCCTTTCTCTCCATTTGTGTTATGTTTATCTGTGAAGGCCAGTTTCGTTGTTTAATGTACAAAGAAGAAAGATATTTTCGGCCTATCAGCCCAAATAGGACCATAAACTTTTTCTTTCTCATTTTATTTGTTTCATTTCATTTCTTTCTTTATGCCTCTCTTTAGAAGAGAAATAACGAGGCTCGCTTCTAGGATCAGTAATTGATGTTTCACTTATTCCACTTCTTAATGGCTTCTAGATACTGGTTTACCTAATTCCATGTTTTGAGTAAAGGTCTAATATTTGTTTAGGTTTCGACTTCCGATCAAACATATACATGTATAATGAGTGACAAAAGAATGGCGATTTTACAGATTAAATGTTGTTTCTTTGCAACAGTATTCTTGGACATTGTTACCTTTTGTAGCTGAGAAGCAAAGAAAGAGCACAAAATGTCATCATCAAGCTCGCCGTGCGCCGCATGCAAGTTACTCAGGCGAAAATGCACTCAAGAATGCGTTTTTGCACCATATTTTCCAGCAGACCAGCCTCAAAAGTTTGCCAGTGTCCACAAGGTATTTGGTGCTAGCAATGTTACCAAGCTTCTCAATGAGCTCAACTTTGCTGAACGAGAAGATGCTGTGAAGTCACTTGCTTTTGAAGCTGAGACTCGTTTGAGCGATCCGATCTACGGTTGTGTTGGCATAATCTCAATTCTTCAGCACAAACTCCGGCAACTCCATTATGATATTGACACAGCAAGAAAAGAGCTTGCAACCTACATCGGTCCACAAGCAATGCTTCCAATGCTGCATCCACCATCGTTTATACCACAACAGCAGTTGAGTAACCCACCATCGACGGTGGTGCAACATGGGAAGATTCCGATGATGGGAATTCCTACCGGTGGTGGCGGCAGAGGACAGTTGATGTTACGTGAGCCCCAGCATCAGCAACATCAACACCAACAACATAGCCATCAGCAACAACAGCAAATATTAGAGGTACAACAATTGGCAGCTGTTAGAGAGCAGCAAGAGATGTATAGGACATATGAACAGCAACAACAACAGCAAAACCATCATCAAACACCTCAACAACAAGACTTTCTTCGGTTTAACGGTGCGTTTGAGGGAACAAGACAGATTGCTGCTACTGGGTTCAATCATATTACTTCTGCTGCAATGTCACCATCTTTGGCTTTGAGTAACTTTGACAATAACCCTTATCATCAGGTTTCACCGCACGCAGAACATGATCTCCACCATCAGCTTCAGGCACAGCTTTTACTTCAGACACAACAACAGCCTCCAAAAGCCCAACAGCAAAGGTCTGGGAGTGAGGAGGGCGTATAAGAGTTTTAGTTCATCACTTGAATGTTCTTCTTCAGCCCTTTATGCATCAATTTTATCTCCAAGCTACGTAGTTTATTCTTTTTTAACTGTGTACTCGTTGCCTTCCGCTGTTTTTTGTGCGGCATCATATGAGGATTTGTGCCAAACGCCAAACATTCTCACTTGACGTGATTGCAACTTGTTGGAAGGTTTGATGGGCTTCAAATAAAAGAATTTTCACAAAATGTATATTTATATTGATAACAATGTTGGAAATTTTGAATAAAAAACAAAAAAGAAAGAAAGATAATAGAAGCCAAACTTTATACTAATCTTCGTTGAACTCAAAATAATGACAGTCTTAAATAAACATAGAAATAAACTAACCTTCCTAAATGCTAGCAACCAGGAGAATAACATGGGAATCAAGAAAAGACCCACTACCCCGTAAACTTCATAACTAACTAACTAGATAAACATGGTCACATAATCAATAAAAATAATAATTTTGAATCAATATCCAATTATGAGTACAAAAGATAAACACAAGATACAAATATTTCTTTTAAAGTGTTACTGCACTTTTCTTCTCAATATTCACTACAAGAAAAATAGAAGTTAGCAACGGAAATTACCGACGGAATGTGTACAAATTCCGTCGGTAAGCTTATTTAGCGACGGAATTTACTGACGGAAAAAAGCGTCGAAAATATGGCTGTCGGTAAATTTACCGACGGAACTTATGCATACCGTCGATAAATTTACCGACGGTTATTGTAAATTTCTGTCAGAAAATTACCAACGGAATTTTTTTTCCGTCGGTAATTACCAACGGAATTTTTTTCCGTCGGTA
>JAOTBA010000007.1:19072036-19100483 GCA_025629845.1 Erythroxylum squamatum
CAGTGAGAAGCCGGCGATTTTGAGAAAGACGCGCAGCTCTCACCGGTCGTCCGCCTGCTCCAAGCCTGCCTCTGCCTCCTCCGTTCATCGTCGCTCTCTGGAATAAGGTCAGAGCTAGCACTCCTCACTTATTCCAGCTATTTCCGATTCAAAGAGTTTGAATCGGTTGTCTCCTCCAATCTCTGCGTGGATACCGTCAGAGACGTTCTACTTTGGACGTTCATGGTTTGCTTCGTCGATCGACACTGATCCTGGCGATTTGGGGACGTTCCGAGCAGATGGTCTGCTCTTCCGCACCGCGTCCATGTGATGGATGCACCGATCGTTCCCCTTCAACTTTTACGTCACAACATTTATGATTTTTCTTTTTATCAGGGGTCTCTTTCTAGTAACATGTTTGACAATATACGAAGAAGTATATATCTCATTAGGAGTTAAATATATTCTAAATAAATTGTATGATAAGAAGGTTGTACTAATATGTTTTGCATTGAGATATAATTGTACAACCAAATTTTCAATTACAAAATTGTAACCCTCTTTATTCAAAACATATACAAAAATCAAATTCCTTCTAAAATACAGTATACAAAAAGTGTCTTATAATACAAGTTTAAACCTTGTATCTATGTTCACTCTGACATCTACTATTTAGACTACATCTACTTCTTCATTGTTCCCTAGTTTTTCCTCCTCCTATTCAACTTTCTCTTTTTTATGAATCCATATATTATGGAAGAAACATTATTAAAAGATTTATTATCTAACCATTAAGAACTTTATATGGCTATAGCAATATTAGATTCATGTATCTTATAAGTCAAAGAGTTAAGTGATAAATCTTTCCTTTTTCCAATTTTTTATTTTAGCACTCCAATTTCTGATATCCCTTCTTTTTATAGAAGAAATATTGTATACTCATAGTCTTTACAATGTCCACAAGACCCTTAATTATACTAGATTGATCAACATCTTTATATGGAGGAAATTTAGATTTCTTACCTTTAAACTTTCAAGACTTTACTTTTGCCTTTCTTTTGGTTGCTATTAAAGTCGTTCAAATTGTATTTTTTAGCTTCTCCTTCTTAGCAACATAACAGACAATCAAGGAATTTATGTCCTAAGCTTCATATTAGGTGTTATATATTGTAACTAAAATAACAAACTCTAAAGATTAGAGTATTAAGAGCTTGGTGCATAATACAAGAATCAAGTTTGAAAATATTTAATGCTTTTAGCTTACTTTGAAGGTAGACCATCCTAATAATATGTGCCCTCAGTCTCCCCCACTGCTGTGTAACTCAATAGATTATAATTCTTTTATTAAGGAACCTATTTCAGTATTAGAAGATACTTTATACTTTTGAGATACATTGTTAAGCAAATTCCTTCCGAAAGTCGACTTAGAAGATGGTATGGGATCAATTTTCTTTATGATCAAATAACACATCCTTTTTATCCTTTCCCATGTTGCATAGGTTGCTTACTCAACCTCTGTACTAATGGATGTAGGTGCCAGCGATATATCTCTAATTATGGTTACGTTGATGTCTGTAATCTCTTATGCAAACTCTATATCTTGTATCCACTTCTTGAAATTGAAGCTGGTAAGGGTTTCAATAGTGACATTGTTATTATTTACAGAGAAGGTGACTACAAAATAAATAATGTAAATAATCAACACAAATATAGGATAAAGTGATGTTCAAATTTAGAAAACATTATTGTAATGAGCATCTTATCATATATATATAGAATGAAATATGTATGGGTTAAATACATAATACACATATATATAAGACCTCGACATAAAAGTGATCAAAGTATGCATATCATCAGCTTTTGTTATTCTACCACCTGTGAGAGAATAGATTACTCAAGAAATAGATATTCCTTACCAAATATCTTTATGCACACTTCAAATCTCATATAAGATCAACACATGTAAGTATAATAAATAAATACAAGACTAGAAACATCCACTAATATGTGAGCAAAACAGTATAAATACTAACTTGAAAAACCATTATGGTAACTATATTCTCATTAGTATCCAAACTGATTCTTAAGCACAAGGGGGTACACCATATGTTTTCCTCACATTCACCTTTAAAATAAGTGACAACTTACCACTAATTAATGTAAAATTCTCGTGAACATTCTCATTGTCACATATCACTATTAAAAACATTATCAACACAATTTATCATAAAGAAGACCTCAATGAAGTGATAATCATGCAATACAAAACATAAATAATTCATATAAGATAATAAATCAGTATGTATCTCCTCTATTTCAAGTCAATTGCATTACAATTCACTAAATTATGACTTTGTTAACTTTATTTAAACTTTTCCAGAGTTAAACATAATTTACTATCAATATAATAAATTGAAAAAATTAAAAAAACTCACTTTATAAATTTAGAAGACCTAAAAAATTGACCAAAAATAATTTAAAGAACTAATTTGTGAATTCTAAAAAACTTGAGTTTTTTTTCCAATAATTTGCTTATGTTAATGTTTGACATCAATAATGTGCATGGCAGAACAGTACGTGCAGGACATTGCATACATGAGGCATGTGCATTCAAATATGCGTTTCGTTCCTTGAACACAAGCCTGACGCGCCCCAGATGTGCAGATTCCTTCACGTGCTAACGTGCAACAAGCATGCATGTTGCCGTACCGTTTCAGGCGCGTGTGTCAAGACAAGCATCCAACGTTGGCCTTTCTACATGTACCAGTTGTCTGGCACGTCCCGTTCTTCCTATCGCCCAAAAAAGGCAAATTTTGGTGATTCTTGCCAAACTCCAACAACATTTTACTGAAAATCACCTAAAACTTGTTTTCATTTCTATTTCATCAGAGTATTTTATATTGACCAAATATAAAAATATTAAAAAATTTATAAATAAGTTGTTGAATAGCTTGAATAAGCTGTTAAATCCCTTGACCAAATTGTTCGATGTATAAGCTTTCGATTAACTTTTATAAAAATTATTTAATTTTATGTTGTGAACATTTTTCTCAAAGCAAAACATCTTTTTAAGTGTTTCTTAACACGTGAACCTTTTAAAGTATTTTAAAAAACCGTAAAGTCACAAACTCAAGAAACGGTTAGTTTGTATAAAAGAATAGTAATAAGAATAAAAATGAATATAGTGAGGAATGAGAATAGATATTATCATTATAATTAATATGGTTAGTTAAGAGAAATGAATAATTACCATTACTATTGATAGTGGTTGGTTTGTAAAAAAATTAAGAAATAAAAATTAATTATATTTTAATTAATTAATTTCACTATTTTAATTCATTATATTATAATTAATTAATTACAATATTTTAATTAATTAATTAACATTATTAAGTATTAAGTTATCTAATCATAACCTCTTATCAAACTTTATTTTTCATTTCATACTCATTCCTCTCTTTTCATACCCACCAAATAAGCACACAATCAAACAAATAACCTTATTGGACATATCGTGCATATAATAACCTATTTTTCTCATTAACTCATTTAATCAAAATTTTTATTAAACTTTTTTATTATTTTCAACCTTAATCAAATTCAATTTTTGTTATTAATTTTTTATAAAAATTCGTGACTAATAATTTTCTTAAAAGATTTTAATTTCCAACATTTCCCTTGTACATTTTGCGATGGCCATAGATCTTCTGATAACTGGCCGATACTAATATCTTTTCGCGATATGGCGATCTGTTTTAGTTGTAGAAGGTATTCGACGACGGCGACCCGAGGCAGAGGATCATGCTGACCATCACATACTTCAAGATCGAGATTTAATAAGTGGTTTATTTTCTTCTTATTTAACTAGTCATAAAGAATTCTACCCAAGCTGCACGATGATACTGGAATACAAAATATTTGCATCAGCATATTTTAACATGAACAAGAACGTAGAAATCTGAGGAAAAGCCAAAGCCCCAATGCATTGATAATGACTGCCAAATTAGTCTCTGCCTGGTATCCTAGGCCGCTTTGACAAGAATCTGGTCAGTGAAGGTGATGTTTCAGAAAACTCGTCAGATTTATGAGACAGAGATGCTGGTAATGCTAGTGTCTGGGATGGCAAGGAAAATACCCCCCCTCCTTCCATCCATCTCTTATGAACTCTCCTCTTTCCCTTTTCTTCTCCTTCACCGCTCACCACGAAATCCATCACTCGTTTCACATCAGATAATTTCACTGGTTTTACTATGAATTCTTCTGCCCCTTCTTCCAAGCATCTGTTTGACCAAGGACCAAAGATTAGGAGATTATCAAAACACTCTGCCTAGAAGAATAAGAAATAAGCTGTTGCAGCCGAAGAGGGAGTACCTATCAACACGAGCCAAGATGTTCTCAGATGACATGATCACTACAGGAACCTCTCTGAAAGTTGACGATCCCTGCTTAAGAACAGATTACCATATCGATCAAAGTAACCAAATTAGCATTCAATCTGAAATTTAACGATTTTCAGATAAAAACTCAAGGAAGCTGTTATCAACCTTGATCTTTTTGAGTAGCTCGTATCCTGTCATCCCAGGCATGGAATAATCCGTCATAATCAGATTTATCTTCAAGTCCTGAAATCACACCCATACCACGCTCAGAATTCAATCTAATGTTCATCATACTTTCTCTGACAGATTGCAACAAGTTCAGAACTGAAGTTGGTTTCTTACATTTAAACCAGCAGGTCTTTTCCCTCCGTCCAAACCCAGATACTGCAAAGCTCTTGTTCCACTTTCCACAGCCGTCACTGCAAAAAAAAAAACCATTTCCAGTAAGTTTCATCAGTCCAATTGAAGTAAATTTCTAGTACTAAAGAGGAAAAGAAAAAAAACATCAGAAGCTCAAAATGGCGCACCTTTACATGAAGAGATCTTGAGCAATCTCTCAATGACTTTACGGTCCACGAGGCTGTCATCAACAGCAAGAACATGCAGCTGCTCCGACCCATTATAGACTCCGACCTCCTCCGACGAACCCCGCCTCAAAATTTCTCCGACCATCTTCTTCAAACCTAAAGAATATATCTTTCTCTTACGTGTTGAAAATCGGTAGTTCAAGATTAGATATTGGGGTCACAAATATGGCAAGAGACTTCTCAAGGAATACTACCATATACAAAAGCTTTGTACTACAAATTCTAAAGGCTTAGTCTTTACTCTTTAGCAAAGAAGAAACGTACGAAAGGCAGAGTCTTTTGGATTATTAATAGAGAAAAGGAAGAGAAAGAATAAAGATTCTGAGGATATAACTCGGTGAGATCTTACCAAATCTAAAAGGCAGCCCCACCCTGTCTCTTGTCCCTTCCAAGTGGTCTCTACAAGACGATACGGGTCGTCTCTTTTCAATTTCCTAATACATTTCATGTGATCAATAGAAGATAATATCAAGAGAAAGATCAGAAAGAAAATGTGGAGCACTATACTTTTACTTTTCTAGCTAGCAAATTTAAATTTTAAAAAGTGAGTTTAATTGGAAGCTGAAATCTGAAAATATCAAAAATACTTACTCGCATATCAAAAAGAAATCAGACCATTCATTAGTTATTTAGTTGATTTGATTACTTAGTAACATAAAGAAATCAGGTTAATTGTTGCTTATTTGTTTAACTAATTTTGAATTTTGATAAATGCACAGTGCCTCAGTCAAAAGATAAAATGTAATATTGGGACTAAGTTAGTATTAAGAATATCCATATATAAGTGTCCTACGTTGAAGAAAGAAAGAAAAGAAGACTAACATATAAGTCTCGTGGGTTATTCTATTTATCGCCAATTAGTTTTAAGTTGAAATCTCACTTGGACATGTGTGTGGTCTAACTTTCCTTCTCGTGTAGATCCGTAGGTCTATTGTAAATTTAATATGGTATCAAAGCCAAAAAAGATCTTGGCCTACTATTTGCCCCAAAGGGGGTCCATTATTTAAGCAACTGGAGAAAGAATTGAAGTCTACATGAAGCAAGTGATCCAGCAGTATTGTCTGCCCCACGAGGAAGCCTGTTTGACCTCATTCAGAAATTCAGCTCTGATGAGGATTGTTTACGTACCTCTCTCCAGATTGCTTAAGTAAAAAGAAGCTCACATGTGAGGGAGAGTGTTGAGAATACCTACATGTGAGTGTGTCACATTGAAAAAAGAGGAGAAAGAAGACTAACATATAAATCTAGTGGGTTACTCTACTTATCACCAATTACTTTTAGGTTGAAATCTCAGTTGAACTTGTATGTAGTATAACTTTCCTTCTCGTGTGAACCCGTAAGCCTTTTATAAATTTACCAATTAGAATAGAAGGAATCACTGGTTGTTTATAGATTGATTTTAGATATATCAAATCTTCATTGTCAAGAGCTTTATGCATTTCATGTATACTTTCGAATCTTGAACTTGATTTTCAATCCTAAAATCATAAAGACCATTCGAGAGGTTTGTAAAACCTAGAGCAGAGAAGCGTCAAAAACATGAGAAAGCCAAAGCCGACGGTCACGTAGGTTGAGAGTAGTTGTGTGGCACTGGCACCTCCAAAATTAGGGAGAATTAGGACTTTTTTTAAATGATCATTATTGTTTTAGAAATATAATTTCGTAGGATTAATTGAATTCAAATTATTTTTAATTTTCATAGATAATAAATTAATAAGATAAATTAAATTAAATTTAAGTTCTAACTTTAATAAATTAAATTTCAGTTCGAGGTTTAAGATAGATTTTTAGGATTTTAAAATAATATATATATATATATATTAATTATTTTAATAATAAATTAATAAAATTCAGTTAACGTTGGTCAATAGTCAAAAACCTGGAACTCTCTGTTCAAATCCTTGAAACGGCGCCACCACCAGTTTAACCAACCCCTAGGATTAGGACTATCACCTCCCGGACCACAACCTCCTCGTCGTCCATTGGCGTGTAGAAAGGAAAGGTCAGAATTTGTACAGGATTTGCACTTCCACTATCAGAAAACAGTCATTTTGCCAGCTAACTGAAGAATATATTCAATATACTACGTTGGATTTGTTTCAAAATCTCCCGTGATTGGATTTGCTTTTCACTCCGGTGCTCAGAAAAGATCAGCTGCTGAATTTGGGGAGAGATTTTGACTTCCAGAATAGAACCATGATCCTGAGGTGACAACTCACGACATCATCTTCGAGACACACGGGTGGTGCTCTGCACTGGTTTCTTGGATCCTACATTCATCCGATTACTTTGGACTGGACTTGGTTGATTGAGATGTTAATTTAAATGTTTGCAATTCGAGCCGTTTTTTACCCAATTGACTTGAAATAAGATTAGGACACATTTGATCTGTAAATAAGCGACCGGGACTACAGGAGCAAAGTATGTGAATCTAAAATGAAAGAAAGAGCACATACTAAACTGAGTGTTAATCCAACAAGAAATTGGAAAAACAAAAACTAAAGTTTCTTGATTTCATCACACTTATCTCTATTCTCAACAACGAGAAGTGAGCAAATAACATCCTGCCACATTGAAGACCATGATATGTATGCTGGCTTTTGCAGACTATTACAGGAGAATCCTAGGAAGAGGAGCTTCAAGGCAAAATCAGGGAGGAAAGTGCTCAACATCCATAGAAGGAAAAGTTGATTCACCCATTCTCATTCCTCTAAGCATATTCTTTGCTGTCTCTTTCTCCTGCAACCATGGACAGAGAGGGCAAAAGTATGACAAGATAATTGGGAAAGATTGCTAATCTCCCTATTGACCCAGTGAAAGTTAGTAGTAGTAGATAAAGAGAACTCACAGGGCCAGTGTAGTCCAGAAGACGAGTACAGTACACCTCTGCTTCTTCATATCTCTTTTGGGCTCTACAATGTTGGGCAAGGAAAAGCAGAGCTTCAACCACATTTGGACCTTCCCTCTCTTCCACTTCCATCTTCTCCAAGTCCTTTTTGTAGTAAAATGCAGCCTCCTCAGATTGCCCCAGTTCACGATGTAACTTGGCTAATTGATGCAATGCTATTGCTTCTCTGTCATTGCAATTTGCAGCTCTTCTATAACACTTAATTGCCTCCTCAAGCATGTGAATTTCATCCGTTTCATAACATTGAGCCATAGCAATCCATAACCTATAATCATTTGGCTGTAAAAATATAGACTTCTTAAAATAATGAAGGGCATAGACCGGCATGCACATCATTTCATAAGCTTGTCCTAGTCCATACCAAGCCCGATAGTCATTAGGATTAATCGCCACAGCCCGTCGGTAGGCATCGATAGCAGCTGGAGTGTTCTTCATCTCAACATATTCGTGACCCATTAGCGTCCAAGCAGACAAGTAATTCCTGTTCAGCTTTAGTGCCCTCCTGAAGTACACAACTGACTTCTCATGCTGCCCCTTCAAACTGTAATAATTCCCAATAATGCAACAAGATTCAGGTCTGTATTTATCTGTCATAAAAACCCTGTGGGCAAGAGAACTAAGAGCAGAGAAACACTCCTTTGAATAGAGCACGTTTGAATACATATCCATGTCTTCCACTCGGTAGGGGTCATTCCTCAAAAGTTCTTCAAATATAACTTCAACTTGTTCAAATTCCCTTAGACTGTACTTGGCTTTTGCAATTTGAGCTTGTATGTAGTTACTATATGCGAAAGTTCCAAGTAAGGATTCATATTTTACCAGGGATTCATTGTGCATCCGGAGCTCTTGATAAGCACTGGCAATAAAGAAGTCTTTCATCCAATGATTACTGAGACTAAGACTATTCAAGGTCTCAATTGTTGTGCATATTGACAACAACTCTGCCCAAGCATTCCAATTCCAGGGATAGCTATTCACGGATTCCACAAAAACTGTACGAGCAAGGTTTTGATTGCCTTTCTCTTTAAGCACAATACCAAACAAGTATAGTCCAAAAGGGTCAATTGTACCATTTTTGCGGAGAATTGACAACTCTCTTTCCAGAGAATCCAGTTCACGATTCACTGCATCACTCTTACCTAAGGGCCCCTCAAGTTCGATCATCTCTTCTTCTTTCCGCTTCTCTCCTGCCTTCTCTCCAACCAAAGGTAAGATAAGAAAACAGACTGATTTTCACATTATCAGCTAAACTTCATAACACATCAATTATTCTGAACGCAGAACTACACAGTGACAATCAATCTAGAAGTTAACACACTGAGACTTTAAGAACAACAGAAGATAGACATCTGTTCATGCAAGAAACTTGGTATTCCTTTACTCCTTTTGTCACGTTTCCTTCCTTTGGGGGTGATTTGGATGTGACATTCAGAAATACAAAAGCTTGTCAGGTTCTTAATAATTGCTAGCCTTTTTTTCTAAACTGAACATTTGAAAGTTTAGCGAAAAGTGAAACAGGGAAAAGACACGATCTGTAATGATGCAAAGTTAATGCAGGGCACTTTCTCAACCGTACAACTTTTAAGAGTAGAACCAGATATTTTCTCAATCAAAATATGTGTCATAGAAGAGCATGTCATCAACATCATCTTACTTAAGTGATTTCGGTTTCTGTCCTTCCTTGGTAAAGCAATAGGGAAATTTTGAGAATCAAAGTAAAGATACTACTAGGGGTCTACGACTAAATTAACAAACAGCAAAATGTGAGAAAAGTATATTCAAGGAAAAGATACTAAGTTTCAGCACCTACATCACAAATATCCAGACATAGGATGATCAATCAATCAAGAATATGCAATGAAAAACATTAATTAACTTTTGCAATCAAAGGAATTGTTCAGTAGCAACCATAAACATTGAGATGAAATTATACAATAAGCTTGGAGATCATATTTGCTTAATTTACAGAAGGAACTAGTTGACTCTAATTTGGATTACCAACCATCATTAGATGTTTACTGACAGTATGCAATTTGCAAGCAGATAACAACTCTTCCATCTGGACAATAAACCCACTTAGACCATAGAAAACATTTCACGCAACAACGGCCTTAAACATTGATCTCAACATATCAAGGCTCTACAACCACAGCAACAAAAGCAATGCAAGAGAAACCAGGGTGCAAGACATACACACCAGATAAAGGGCATAACAGCGTAAGAAGACTGATTTCTTCCCCGGTTGATCCCGAAGCACATGAGCAGCCCTTCTATAGTCTCGGCAATCAAAGTAAGATTTAGCCAGAAGGTAAAAGTCACTGTCCACTGCCTCATCTTCCTCCATCAATGGAGTGGAAACATAGGACACCCCGGTAGTAGGTGTGGAAGTGATCTCATTTGTGCGAAACCTCCGGCGAATACTTGAGCTTCCACGTTGGAACCTAGTATTTGAAGGAGTATACTTTGCAGGGTCCTGCTCAATTCCTACCAGTTGCTCTGCCGCCCTGCAAGCATACATGGAGACAGTGAAAATCCTATTTACTGATCTATAAATTCCATCTAAAAATGACGTTAAAAAATCAGAAAAGATTATAAAAGGAATCCACTACTCGTTGTGCTATTAAAAGCTGAAATTCAGTGTCTAACTGCATTTCAAACACGATGGATAACGAGAAATACAGTTTAGGAGAATCCATGAGATCGAAGCTGACAAAAATCAACAATCTAGTTCAGATATAGTCTACGGTGCAACCTCTGAATTCATGAACTTAAAACTAAGCACAAATTTTGGATGCTCAAATCAAGAAGATAGATTTCAAAATCAAACAAATCAAAGAAAGAAAATTGTCAAGAGAGGTGGGTAATGGGCAGATACGCAAGTGGGTTTAGGGTTTTAGAGTGGAAACTGTTACCATTTGGCGGCAGAGTAAAGACAGCGATCGCTCAGTTGGCGAATCGCAGTTCTAATCTCACTTCTGCAACTGTCTTTCGTACTCATTCCCAACTCTACCGCGGCTTACACTCTCCTCTGAACATGAACAGCTCTGCCTTTTGTACAGAAAATATACTTTCCGACTCCAAAATCAAATTTTGAAACCTCTCAGGAGTTACCCGCTGAGCGCCGAGGCTTTCGAAGAAGACGAGACCTCTTGAGATGGATTTCTTATAACAAGACAGCCCATATTGTACCTAAGCCCAAAGACACACAACCTTAATTATTTGAAAGTTGAAGCATCAAAAAACAAAACCACTTGTGTGTGGCGTTTCTTAGCGGCAAATGAAACATTATCTTCGTCAACCCCTAACATATATCATATGAATTCCACTGATTAAATCGTTTGAGATACGCATGGTTCAATTGCGGCGGAGCAGCCGCTCTCATCTCCGTCGTCTTCTATCACTTAAAGGCCGCAACTTTACCGCCGTTCCTTCGCCGGAAGCGTCACAAACCGCCAGTCTATATAAACTCATCATTAACTCGTCCGACCCACGAGCTTTATCCCAAACTCTTCACTCCACCGCCGTCGAGTGGACACCTGACCTCGTTAACACAATTCTCAAACGTCTGTGGAACCACGGCCCAAAAGCTCTCCAATTCTTCCGCATACTTTCTCACCATCCTTTATATGATCACCACCCCTCTTCCTTTGACCTCGCTATCGACATATCGGCTCGTCTCCGAGATTATCGTACGCTCTGGGCGCTCGTTTCTCGCATGCGCTCAAGACGCATTGGACCTTCCCCCAAAACGTTTGCAATCATCGCTGAGAGGTACGCTGCCGCGGGAAAACCCCATAGAGCTTTTAAGGTATTCTTACATATGCGTGAATATGGATGTTTTCAAGATCTTCATTCATTTAATACAATTCTTGATGTGTTGTGCAAATCGGGCCGGGTAGAGATGGCTTATAACTTGTTTAAGACTCTTAGGGGTAGGTTTAAAGTTGATTGCGTTAGTTATAATATAATTGCTAACGGTTGGTGTTTGATCAAGAGGACACCTAAAGCATTAGAGGTGTTGAAAGAGATGGTAGAAAGAGGATTGAGTCCCAATATAACAACTTACAATACAATGCTTAAAGGATACATTAGAGCTGGTCAGATTAATGAAGCTTGGGATTTCTTTTTGGAAATGAAAAAGAGGAAGTGTGAGATTGATGTTGTTACTTATACTACGGTGATACATGGATTTGGAGTTGTTGGTGAGATCAAAAGGGCTCAAAAGGTTTTCTATCGAATGGTGGAGGATGGTGTGCTTCCTTCGGTGGCTACTTATAATGCTTTCATCCAGGTTTTGTGCAAGAAAGATGATGTGGAGAATGCAATGTCGGTTTTTGAGGAGATGGTGAAAAAGGGTTATGTGCCAAATTCAGTAACTTATAATTTGTTGATTAGAGGATTGCTTCATGCAGGTCAAATGGAAAGGGCAATGAAATTCATGGAAAGAATGAAGGATGATGAGTGTGATCCGAATGTACAAACATATAATATTGCGATTCGGTACTTTTGTGATGCTGGAGAAATAGAAAGGGGACATGATCTGTTTCAGAAGATGGGCAGTGGGGATTGTTTGCCTAATTTAGATACTTACAATATTCTGATAAGTGGAATGTTTGTGAGGAAAAAGTCAGATGATATGGTGGTGGCTGGGAAATTGCTACTAGAGATGGTTGATAGAGGATTTATGCCTCGAAGGTTGACTTTCAATCGGATTCTAGACGGACTTCTTTTGACTGGTAATCAAGGATTTGCAAAGGAAATTCTGAGCTTACAGGGTAGATGTGGTCGTCTTCCAAGACGTCTTAAATTATGAAGCACATATAAATTGAAGTTGTCATGGATATCCGAATTGTGTTGGATTCTTCTTTATTCAAATGGCAATGTAACTTTAGTGATCAGTTTGCTCTCATGAGTGATTATGGGAGCTTGCGTAGAACTTGATGAAATTTGTGGTCTTAGCAAGTTCTTCATTTTGCAGCGTCAATCTTCAATATTGATTTTCTGCCGAAGGACAGCAGAGAGATGAGTCTGATAACAAAGGGTCATGTGCCTACTTTGATCTTTTTGTATGCATTATTGAGAGGATGATGAGATTACAAGGGCAGTTCCATCAATTGGTCTTGCTAACAAGTTTCCGTTTTGTGAATGTCAAGAAAGTCTTTTCAACTTCTAGTTTTATTCTGAACAATCTTGCTTCACTTGAATGGGGCAGTAATTTTTTGGGCGGTGTGTTGGTTAATTGGTCTCGCTTACAAGATTTCATTCCTGGAGAGCTCAGAAAATCTTGTTACCTTCTACTAGTTTTATTCTCTTTTGCCAACTTGAATGTGGGATGAATTACACGCTTACGGGAAGCTGTGGCAAGCATGCGCTGTAGACGGTGTGCTAATTAGGGGTATGGAAGCTCCATGTGCCGTGAGTACCTGATTAGTCTCAGTTATTCATGAGAAAGAAATCATGTTCTTATCCCAGTTGAAGTAAAGCGTACAAAAGACTCTGTGAAGAATAAGAATACTAATCCTTCAATTGATTCACAGAACCTATTGGCGCTCACGTTCCTTACTTTCCCGCCCATTCATTTTATGTATATATTTTTTATTGTTCGTTTTTTTGCCAGCTCAGCATGTACAAGTTAACTGCATATTTCAGCTCTATAAAAGGAGCTAGACAGTTCATTTTTCTGAGGATGAGAAAATAAAATTTTGCTCTCGGTATGGTGAGAGTTTAAGTTTGTGCTTGCGTTCATCTCTTGTCTTCTTCTAGCTTCCAGGTTTTATCATGGTATCAGAGCAGTTACCAGGTCCTACTACTTTAACATTTTTCTGTTGCGTTCGATAATTGCTCTCTTGTCTGTTTCCCTTTGATTCTAAGTATTGGTTTGTTGAACGTTTTTCGAGTATGTCCACTGAAGCTCATTCCCACTTTTCAACTGTCATTGATGTCAATAGTGAATTGTATATTCATAATTCTGATCATTCGACTCATAGTCTTGCTACGCAAAAATTGAATGGAGATAATTACAACCAATGGCAATGATCTGCTGAGATTTTTCTGATTGTGAAGAGTAAACTAGGTTTTGTCAAAGGCACTTGTGTAAAGCCTGTAAATGAACCTGTTCAAGAGATGCAGTGGGAGCGATGCAACAATTTAGTGATATCTTGGATTCTCCACTTTGTAGAATCCGATATTGGTAATAGCATTTTAAGTTTCAGATCTGCTGCTGACATTTGGTCTGAATTGAAGGAGAGATATGGACAGTCCAATGGCCCTCGACGATATTAGGCACAAAAGGAGTTGATAGGTATCACTCAAGGCAATCAATCTGTGAGTAGTTATTACACTCAGCTGAAGACGAAGTGGGATGAGTATTTTGGTATGGTTGAGTTACCAGTTTGTAGTTCTTGTGGTGTCACTAATGTGTTGAATAAGTTTCTTGAGGATCAACAGCTTCTACAGTTCCTCATGGGACTTAATGATCATTTTAAGACGGCAAGAGGGAGTATATTGATGATGCAGCCCTTGCCTACGTTAAGTCAAGCCTATAGGTTGATCTTGCAGGAGGAGAAACAGAGAGATTGTGAAGTACCTCCTATTGTCTTGTCCGATGGAGTTGCTTTTGCTGCTGGATATCAGAAACAGAAACAGAATTTTTATCAACCGAAGTATGGTAATAATGGTAGTCAATTTCAGGTTTCTGATACTAAGAATGTGGTGTTTGGCGTGACACCTAATAGTAGACGATCAAAGTATTTTTGTGACTTCTGTAAGGTCTATGGACACTCCGTAGACAGATGTTTCAAATTACATCCTCCCACTGGGAATAGTACTAAACCTTGGGATAGGAGCAAGAGGCTGGTTGCTAATGTGCAGCCGGATGTTCGTGATGTTGATGGACAAATAGCCGTAAGCGATGAGGTTGAAAATTCTAAGAGTTCAGCAGATTCTAGTCCAGGATTGAGCCAAGAGATGTATGACCAACTTGTGCTTTTGCTGAACAAGTTTGGCCCGGCTGGAGGTCAGTCTTCGGGCACTGGCATTGGTGATTCTACTGGTTCCTCTGCTTTCTTTGCAGGTAAAAGTCTTTGTCTCTTTAGTCATTGTTTTAACCCTATTTGGATCATTGACAGTGGTGCAACTGACCACATTGCCTCTAGCCTTCATTTGTTTCAAAACTTTCAGAAATTGCATAAACCTTTTCATATTACTTTACCTACTGGTAAGAAAGCCTTAGTAGCACATATTGGCAGTGTGCAGATTCATCCAAATTTAATTCTGACCGATTGTTTACATGTTCCTGATTTCGAGTACAACTTGATTTCTGTCCAAAAGTTGTGTGTTCAATTTCATACTAGCATTACGTTTACTCGTTCTCATTGCCTTATTCAGGACCAAGCAATGAGGCCTCTGGTGCTTGGTAAAGAGCAAGGTGGACTTTACTTTGTGATTGAGAAACCTGCCATTAGTACTCTTATTTCTTCAGACACCATTTCTTGTAATAGTCCTAGCTTATTTCCTCCTGTTCATAGCGTGAATAATGCTTCATGTAATACACTGTATACCCAGCTTTGGCACTGTCGACTTGGACATCTCCCTTTTGATCGATTGAAATTGATTCATGATCTGCTTTGTACTGTGAAACTTGCTCATGACTCTGTTATCTGTCAAATTTGTCCTAAGGCCAGATTTTCTAGATTGTCTTTTCCTCACAGTAGCATTAAAACCAAAGCTGTTTTTGAGATGATTCATGTGGATTTGTGGGGACCATATTCTCATGCTACTTACAATGGCCATAAGTACTTTATCACTATTGTGGATGATTTTTCTCGATGTACTTGGGTCCATTTGTTATCCAGTAAGAGTTCTGCTTTGCTTGTTCTCAAGTCTTTTATTGCCTATGTTGAAACTCAGTTTCATACTTCTGTACAGATCATCCTAAGTGACAATGGTTTGGAATTTTGTTCTAAACTTGCCATGGATTTTTATTGTTCCAAAGGCATTTCACATCAGACTTCTTATGTTCATACCCCTCAACAGCATGGTATTGTTGAGCGTAAGCACAGGCATTTGTTAGAATGTGCACGTGCCTTGTTTTTTCAAGCCAATTTACCCATTGGATATTGGGGTGACGCACTTCTCACGGCTTGTTACCTTATTAACCGATTTCCCCTTTCTGCCCCTACACAACCGAACTCCTTTTGCACTCCTTCATAAAGCTCCACCTGCATATGCCCACTTGCGCTCTTATGGTTGCCTCTGTTTTGCGTCTACTCATTCTTCCTCTCGCACCAAATTTTCTCCTCGGGCTTTCCCTTGTGTTTTCCTTGGTTATCCGTTTGGCCAGAAGGCTTATAAGCTGTTAAATTTGGAGACAAGGCAAGTCTTTACTAGTCGGGATGTCAAATTTCATGAACAATTTTTCCCTTTTCATTCCTCTTTTTCTTCCTCCGTTGATTCTGTTCTTCCTATTCCACCATTTGACTATTCCCATATTTTCTTTCTTGCTTCTACTCCTGACCTATCTTCGTGTTCTTCCTCTAATCCTATAGGCTCTATTTTTCCGCCTTTTCCTTCTCTCTCCTTTCCTTCTGTGTCGTTGTCTTCTCCACTTACGTCTGGTTCTTCTGCTTCTCCTTCGTCCCTCTCTCCTGTTTTACGTAGGTCCACCAGGGTTACTCAACCACCTCGGTACTTAAACGATTATGTGTGTAATGCTAGTTCTGTTTCCTCTTATCCACTTGTTGCTTTTACTGCTTTACCTTCTTCTCAACAGCATGCTATTACTGCTTTTGCCCATTACTCTGAACCTAAGTCCTATCATGAGGCTATTACTGATCCACTTTGGATTGATGCAATGAATAAGGAGATTCTGGCTTTACAGGCAAACAATACTTGGTTATTGACTGATTTACCACCAGGTAAGAAAGCGATTGGCAATAAATGGGTGTATAAGGTGAAGCTCAAGTCTGATGGTTCCTTGGAACGCTACAAGGCCAGGTTGGTTATTCAGGGCAATCATCAACGATTTGGTGTTGATTACAATGAGACTTTCTCTCCCGTAGTCAAGATGACTACTATTCGTTGTGTTCTAGCCTTGGCCGTCAGCAAGAAGTGGTCCATTTATCAACTTGATATAAATAATGCCTTTCTTCATGGTGATTTGCATGAAGAAGTGTACATGAAGCTGCCTCTTGGGATTCCTAATCCTGAGAACAAGGTCTGTCGGTTGTTGAAATCGCTTTATGGGCTCAAACAGGCTAGCCGACAATGGCACTCTAAGTTGTCTACTGCGCTTTTGCATCTTGGTTTTGTGTCCTCCAAACATGACTATAGTTTGTTCCTTAAGAAGTCTTCCGCGCAGATCACTATTGTTGCTGTCTATGTGGATGATATTCTTGTCACTGGATCTGACATGTCTGAAATTGAAGCTTTGAAGTCTTATCTTGATCAACAGTTCACTATCAAGGATCTTGGCGTTTTACACTATTTTTTGGGTCTGGAAATCTCGTATCTTCCTCATGGTCTGGTGCTTTCTCATAAGAAGTTTACTCATGACCTTTTACAAGATCAGAATATGCTTTCTTGTCAGCCTGCACCTGCTCCTCTTCCTTTGAATCTTAAGCTTGGTCCTACCAGTGGAACTCCTCTGGTTGATCCCACTGTCTACCGGTCGCTTATTGGCAAGTTGATTTTTCTGACCAACACTCACCCTGATCTTTCTTACGCTGTTCAAACTCTCAGTCAATATATGCAGCATCCGCATACCGAGCATTTGGCAGCTCTCTTTCATGTCCTTCGTTATCTCCGTGGTTCTTTGGACGATGATATTCTCTTCAGTGGTTCTGGTTCTCTTCATCTTCACGCCTATTGCGACTCTGATTGGGCCTCTTGTCCTACTACTAGGCGTTATGTTTCTGGTTATCTTGTTAAGTTTGGTGCCTCGCCTCTGAGCTAGAAGTCGAAGAAGCAGACCACTGTTGCCAAGTCTTCGGCTGAGGCCGAGTATCGCGTTATGTCACAAGCTTCTGCTGAACTCACATGGATTGTCCGGTTGTTGGAGGAACTTGGGGTGACTGACTTAACCCCTGTTACCTTGCATTGTGATAATCAATCTGCTTTGCACATTGCTAAGAATCCTGTCTTTCATGAGAGGACAAAACATATCGAACTTGACTGCCCTTTTACCAGGGAAAAGGTTTTGGAAGGGTTGTTGCAGCTTGCTTATTTGCCTACATCGCATTAGATTGCTGATGTTTTAACCAAGATTCTACCTTCCCCTCAGTTTCGGCATCTTTTGTCCAAGTTGGGGATGTTCCGCTCATCGCCTCCAGCTTGAGGGGGGGTGTTGGCGCTCACGTTCCTTACTTTCCCGCCCATTCTTTTTATGTATATATTTTTTATTGTTCAGTTTTTTGCCAGCTCAGCATGTACAAGTTAACTGCAAATTTCAGCTCTATAAAAGGAGTTAGACAGTTCATTTTTCTGAAGATGAGAAAATAAAATTTTGCTCTCGATATGGTGAGAGTTTAAGTTTGTGCTTGCGTTCATCTCTTGTCTTCTTCTAGCTTCAAGGTTTTATCAGAACATTTGGGAATATACACTTGTAAATAGAATCCTGGATTCAACAAGTTGCTTTTTCCAGGAAGATATGATGGACAACAGGAACCTTTCCCATGACTAATTAGATTCATTACTATGAAGAACCACTGAGATTACATGCCATTGGTTGTAAATTGTTGAACATCAAGAAGAACATAATCGGACATAAGAGGTGTGTATTACTTGGAAACACACACAATGTCCAGATGAGACTCCACAATTTTCGGAACTGTCCGATTTGGCATCGGATACTCGAATTTCAGCAGAGCTTGGGGGTTGGTTCATTTGGTCTGGTCACAAGAATGATTAACAAACCAAAAGTTGTTCGTATTGTGGAGCGCGCGGAGTTCGCTCTTCTTAGTCTTCGCATGTTATTGCACGCGCGCTTCATCAGTTAGACACCAACGTTTTATGAAGAGCGATCAATTTTGTACGAGGATGTCTATATCCTCGTATATTACCAATGATTGACAACGTATTTTTTCTTCTAATTTCTTGATATTGAAAATGTATATTTGTATACTTGTACGTCAGAAGTGACGTCATAAAAATTAGGAAAATTTAGGGTAAATTGTAATTTAAATTCATAATTTTATTTAATTTTATGATAATAATAAAATTAAACGCAAATATGATGACACTCTCATTATCACATTTGATATGGACAACGTATTCAAATTTGGTTGCTACGTATTCAACTTTAGTGCTAAATAAAGTAACCATATTATGCTTTTTGCCACACCAATATATCATTGTTGAACTAGTACTGAACAATAACTTGAAGTTGAATTTCTATCATTAGCATCTCTTGCCAATCTACGTCAGCAAATCCTCTTAACACAAACCTTTCTCATCTTTTGTACATAAGATTATAATCAAGAGAGCCTTTTTACATAACATGGATTCTCTTTGTTGCATCTAAGGCTATGTTTGATTGGGGGTTGATTAATAGAATAGGATGAAAGAGGAGAGTTTTATATTACATTTCATTCTATCCTAAATAGTAAAAATGAGAAACCTTCGATTTGGGAGATTTGTGATGGAATGTCAAATGATGAACAACTTTTCACTGAATTACATTGTAAACTCTTCGTCTAAGCAATATTTCATTATATTACATTATGAACCCTTCCATCCCTCTCAAATAACAATTTTCTAATATTACATTCATTTACATTCTATTCCCTTATAAATCATTCTATTCTATTCCATATTAAAAATGCCCAAGTATGAACTCCTTGGACGAATTGTGAGACTAAACAAACAGAATAAGCAATTTAAGGTATTATGACATTTAAATAAATTAAATTACCAACAATCTGTTTGAAACCTTCTAGAATAACTTCCCTTTATATTTCATCAACTTGAGATGTGGCTGTCAATACGATTTACCTATTCTCTAGTCTTTCATTAAAGCCTTATTCTTCCCTTTCCTATGTATTTTCAACCGTAATACGAACTGAAACTAAAAATTGCCTTTTCTTTCACTCCCCCGTGTTAAAATGCTGCAAAAGCTTCTTTTCATAACCTTGTTAAGAGAGAAATATCCCTCATTTGATTTTTCAACTTCCAGATCAAGAAAACAACCAGCTTCTCCTAAACTTTTCATCTCAAATCAAACAAATAAGCATTTTTCAACTTAGAAATTTCAGCGTCATTATCTTCATTAATTATCATGTTATCAACATACAACAAGGCCAGCAAGTGTAGATTTGATTTGAGTTTAATGAATAAACTAGAATTTACATCCGAAACTTTAATCCTATAAAAGATAAAGTATTGAGAAACTTTACCATACCAAGCACATGATGCTTATTTAAGGTCATACAATGTCTTTCTTAAGTTTGTAGACATGGTGAGGATGTTCCTTAGAAACATAGCCTTTAGGCTGCTCCATAAATATTTCATGACCTAGTTATTCGTAAAGAAATGCATTATTTACATCAAGTTGTCATAATTTTCAATTTTTAAAAGTTGCAAGAGAAAATATTTTTCTTAGTGTTACAATTTTCGTAATTAGACTAAACATTTCCTCATAATCTAACCCGTGACTTTGAAAAAATCCATGTGCAACAAGCCTAGCTTTGCATTAATCTACAGCCCCATCTGATTTTCTTTTTAAATGGTAAACCTATTTGCAAGAACTAGGCTCACAATTCTTTGGTTCTGACAATAACTCCCATGTTTGATTTTGTTTAAAGCTTTAATTTCTTTTTTCATGGCAAATTCCCCATTCTAGTCAATCTTTAGCCTCTTTATAAATTGTTGATTCTTCTTCATCTATTTATCCCATAAAGAAACATGAAGCAATAGAGCAATGATTTATCTATACCTCATAATTTTTGAGGTGTTATGGCTATTTTTTCTCCCTTATAGACCTCCTTTGAACTTATTTTTCCCCACCTTCTAAAATTAAGGTGTTTGATGCTATAAATTCATCTTCGTTTGAAGCCTTCATGTTTTCATGTCACAATTGAAAATTCCCTTGATCACTTTACGAACAACTTCTTGATGATAAGATGACACCTCATCAAACACACCTCTTGGAATGACAAACCTCTTTGTTTATGGATCTATATAGCTCCACTTATTCCTACAAGGATCATAGCCAATAAAAGCATACTTCTTTGCCTTTGGATCAAGTTTTGTCCTATTTTAGAATATGAACCTAACAAAGTAAACCAAAAACTCGAAAGTAGTCTACTTTTGACTTGGCATTATATAGTATTTTGAAAGGGGACTGATCTTTACTTGGCCATGAAGGTAAATGATTTATGACATGACATGCACATTAAAACACTTCTACCCAAATCTCTTGAGGAAGGCTTTTATCATGCATCCATTAAAGACTTGTTAAAGTAAGATGTGTCAACTTTTATTCTACAACCCCATTTTGAATGTCACATTTGTCACAATATTGAAAGAACTCATCTGACATGAATTCACCACCATTGTCACTTCTTAAGCATTTTACTTTCAGCTAAAGGTCCTTCTCAATAAAATTGTTGAATTCAATGAACTTAAAAAAATGTTTCATTTTTCTCCTTTAAAAACTACACCGAATTGTATCTTGAATAGTCATCCGCCAATATCATAAAATATTGGCACCCACTATAACTTGTTGTTTATGATGATCCCATCAAATATGTTTTAACTAATTCCAAAGGGGTTACTCTGTAGTTGGATGAGCTTTTGAAGGGATGATGATGTGATTTGTCAAATTGCACTTTCATATACACTCTTTAGTGTTAGTAAGTCACCTAACAATTCTCTTGGAAGAAATTTGTTGGAGCATTAGATAACCTAAATGTCCCAGTCGAGCGTCCCAAGTTTCTACACTATTAATCTGGCTTATTTTCTTCATGTACACCTTCGCTACAAACATTACAAATAGATAGTCTTTCTTTTTATCAGAAAGAACAACATTAGATATAACATTCCTCATATTATCAAGAACCTGCAAATAATTTGGGCCAAACAAAGCTTATTGTCTAAAATTGATAATTTGAGAAATGAAACCAAATTCCTTTCCAAACCTGGATCATAATAAGCATAATTTAGCTTCACATTTATATTATCAACACCAATCTTCATAGAACCTTCGTTCATTACAGGATAAGTTAATTTGTCAGCTATAATGATGACTCGATTTCTAGCATATTATCACATCTCTAAAAAATAATGAATCATTGCCACTTATATGATATAAGCAACTATAATCAATGATCCATTCCTCTTTGTAATCATTATAGTTAGCATGAGGACGTTAATTTAAAAGCTATTTTGTTTCTTGTAATAACTTTTACAGTGAAGCACTACTCCCATTTTAGTTAATCCCTATCTTATTTTTCACTTGCCACGTTTGCTTTAGAAAGTTTCACTTTACAATTTTTCCTGATATGCCCTATTTACCACATTTGTCGCACTTAATGTAACATCCTATGTTTGGGGCTAGACCCCAGAATAGTGAATTAATATCCTATGTATGGGGCTAGACCCCAAAATAGTGAATTGAGTGTACTGTGAGGATATAGAAGTATATTGTACGCTCATGCATCATTGTACATGCACACATGTAATATTTATTTCTGATACATTAAAATAATTGTGCATGCATTCATTGACATTTTTCGGGTATGATTGATTGATTAAAATGTGAATTGTGTCTTATTTGCGTTAAAAAACTTTATTTGGAGACTATTAGTATTATTTCGAAATTTTTAGTGAATTTTAGAAAATTTCTGAAAATTTGGGATATTTTGGACTAGAAAAATATTGAAATAATGGACCAATTATATTGTGACAAATGGCTCACATGCATGGTGACATGTGGAGAGGTGTTATACATGCACGTGGTTATGTTTAGGCTAAAACAGAAATTACTGCAACTTGTTCTTCACCATAAGCATTCAACACTAAACTTTTTCCTTGTTCTTTGTTCATCCACTGAAAATCTCAATTGTTGGAAACCTTGTTGAACTAAGTAAGTGATTTTGATGATGTTTTAATGGTTAGGATTAAATGCATACATAAGTTGTGTTGGAAGAAGCAATTCGGTGATGAGTTATATGAAGAGTAAGTGAAATTGCTACTGTGCAGAAAGGTGTGAATTAGGTTTTATTTTGGGATGATATTTGATTATGAAAATGATGCTGATATTTATGAAAAATCAATGAATATATATATATACTCTGTTCTGGTTTAGAAAAATACGTATATGGGTTTTTATTATTGTGGCTATGTGTGAATGTGTTTGAGTATTTAGAAATGAATTAAATGAGTCTGATGATGTTTGAATGATTGATAATGAAATTTATGCAAGAGGTGTGTAAGAAGGGCAGCTTTGGTGGTGTTCAGAATGAGTTAACTGAGAAATTAGTGAAGTGAATAATGCAAGAAATGGAACAAATGCAGAAATTGGAAATTGTGTGAATGAATGTACGAATTTTTTATGTTTATATTGAATATTGGATTTTTGATTTGTTTGAGTTGTGATGAGCTGAAATGGAAGTTGAAGAGTTGCTTTAAGTGTCATATGTGTTAATTGAATAAGATAGAAGTGAGAAAATCTGGAAAAATGGAAGAAGATGAAGACCTGCATTTTAGAGAGAGAAGTGAAGAGGAGTTGCACCAAAGGTCTACTATAGAAAGACTGTTTTGAACATCTTTCATTCATTTTGTTATAACTTTGTCTCCTGACCTCCAAATAACTTGAAAATTGAACCAATACACTCCTAAGACATTGATTTTCCTCTCCATGAAAATTTAGAGCCATCTGAACTGATTTGAAAAGGGATTGATTGAATCAAAGTGAGGGTATGTACTGGAATATTATAAACTGGAGATATTATATTGAACATGCTTCGATATTTTGATTATAACTTGATCCGTAGAGCTCCAAATGAGATAATTTTTATTCAAAATAAACTAGAACCATTTGGATACAAATGTTAAGAAGAAATTGAATTTTAATTCTATCTTTAAGGGTCTTGAAATTTAGCTTGAAAGTGAGTCTTGGCTTAAATTGTAGCACTACCAGGGACAGAAATCATATCCTGTTGTTACTGAATAAACTGTATTGATGTAGGCTGAATCAAACAAAAGTGTCTTCACAAAAGTTATAGCTTATTCTATTAGTTTTTGATTGATATAAAGTTTGTATTTTTTGGATACTGGAATTGAGAAATATGATTTGTACAACTTGAATGCATGATCATACTCAAGCCAAAATTTCAAATGTACTTAGTCTGTGGTATTTTGAGCATAACTCATAGAATAATGAATCAAATTGAATGATTTTGGTGTTATTAGAAACTTAAGACACAGAGGAACAATTGTTTAGAAGAAAGTGTTACAGAAATACATCATTTTCTTGATCTTATTGATTATGCAAAGTTGACCCGAATGAGGTGCTTTCAGCAAAAGCTAGAATAGTGAATGAGTGTGTGAATTTTGGCACAATTGGAGTACATCAATTTGTTACAGAAATATACCCAAGAATTTGTCATTGCACATGCATGATACATGATACAATTATACATGTGTTTACTTAATTACATAAGCAGTACAATACTGTGAAATTGTTTTAATGTATATAGGAGAGCAAGTAACGCGATCACTTCCTGATATTGCCGAAACGTCAAGGCAATAAGCTCGGTAATAAGCTTAAGGGAGCAATAGTGAGTAACTTAAGATGGTCTCACTTTAATTTGATCTAATATTACCGAATTGAATTTGATATATGATGAATATGTACTGATTATGTACTGAATTCCGGACAATACTTGTTCGAGGCGTTTGATGCATGTGAATATAATTGGAAGTGTTACTTGTATGTGAATGAGGCTGCCTAAATGATTCTCAACTAAAACTGACCGAATGTTATGACTGATTGTATTGACTGAGATAATGTGAATGAAAGTGATTGATTGTATTGAATGAATTGTGGCATGCATTTCATTTCAATACATGTAATATAAAGGTAGTTGTGAATGGTGTTGCTACTGACTAAGACTGCTATTGAAAAGAGCTTAAAGCTCAAACATATATGGTTAGAGCCTAAGGCTCACTGTGATAAACGAGCCCGGTGAAACGGGATACTGAAAAAGCACACAGTCACAACAATATAAAAACGAAATTGAGTCTCATACATATAGCATTCACATATGATTTGAATTCATTGAATGATTTGTAAAGATGTAAGAATGTTATATGTTTGAATACATGGTATTAAACCAATGATTGTGTTTTATTTAAGTGTAATGAAGTGATAGTTTGATTAAATTGTTTGACTGAAATACAATTTGTCTGTGATAGAACTTAATGCTATTCAAGTTGATATGAACTGTCTGACAATATGTTTATGATTGATTGTGTTTTATAACATGAGTGAACCATCGAGGATGGTTACTCTACTGAGTTCGTAAAACTCATCAAAATTGCACCATTGATAATTTCTGGTTCGAGAGTGAGATGACCTAGCTTCTAAGACACCATAGAAGCATATTTTGTGCAACTTTTATGATCAGTCATGGCTCAAAGGTCAGTCAGCTGGGAATTGAAGACATAGTCTGTTAATATCTTTTGTTATTCCTTATGTTTGTAGCGTACTATGTAGACTAAGCTGTTATGCTCATAGGAGGATGTTATGTAAACTTGGATGTTGAACTTAAAGTTACCATGTACATTATGGTTATGATATAAAATGAGGATATTTATGGATTTTAGCAAATGAGTGATTTGTGATTTTAATTACGATACCATGTGATAAAGTGAAAGTGAGATAGTTAACACGTCATTTTTGTCAGATGGGAGTGGGGTGTTACAAATAATAACACGTTCATAAAGGTGGAATTGATGGAAGATTTTCCAGAAATGGACGATAGTTTCTGGTCAGAAGTGTTGTACACCGACAACTCAAGCGTAGTTAGAGCTGATCCACGTGTTCAACACTTTCCATTTTCTCCACTAATAAACGCCATGGTACCAAAAACAAGTGGACCATGTCAACAATCAAGTACATACGATACTATGAAGTTTTGGCATAACATTTTCACTGGAGCTAGAGAGCTACCTGAATCATTTGAAATTTTATCAATGAAGTTCTTTTAGTCACTTTTTTCCCATATGTGTTATTTATAAATGATATAACATATAATAATTGTTATTAAGCTTTGTTGGGTCTTGTAACCAGCATGTCGTACAACAATAATACAATGAAATCATTATTATCAAACCTCTTAAAATATGCACAAGGGTCTGCACTAAATCTGTTGAATTCACGACTCATTATGAAGGAATCAAATCTTTTATACCAACATCTTGGCGCCTGTTTTAAACCGCACAAAGAATTGTTCAACCTACAAATCAAGTTCTCTTTCCCTTGGTTTTCAAAACCTTTTGGTTAATGCATGTAAATTTCTTTTTTAAGATCTCCATGAGAAAACACAGTCTTTATATCTAATTGCTCTAAATATAAATCAAATATAGCACACATAGCTAGGACAATCCGAATTCTATTAAGATGAACTATAGGTGAAAAAATTTCTGTAAAGTCAATACCATCTTTCTGAGCATATCCTTTTACTACCAACCTTACACGATATCACTCTACATGATCATCACTTTTATGTTTGATCTTGTACACCCATTTATTGCCAATGAGCCTTTTTCCTTATAGTAGTGGCACAAGCTTTTATGTCTTATTCTTATGAAGAACTTCTATTTCTTCTTGCATTGCTACCATCCAAAGTGATGCATCTGAGCTATTTGTTGCTTCTCAGAATGTTGATGGTTCTCCATCTTCTGTTAGGAGACAGTATGCAACATTGCCCTCCATAATATAATCAGACTTCCAGGTTGGGGTTCTCCTTTCATGGGTTGATTGTTGAACTTCTGTATTTTCATATTCAACTGGTTCTTAGTCCTTGTGATCTGATACAGCTTCAATAGAATCTTTCTATTTAATCTTCCTTTCTTTCTGAATTGTTACAACTTCGAAATTTTCTCCAGACGTGCTATTTTGATATTTCTCTTGTAGTTTATCTTCTGCAAATATGACATCTCTATTAATGATGAGCTTGTGGGCATTAGGATCCCACAGTCGATACTCCTTGACTCCATCAGTATACCCCATAAATTTATATTTTCTAGATTTTGGATCAAATTTTGTGATCTCTTAGGTATTATGCATCATAAACAAAAAACTTACAAATATGTGTAACTAAGAATAATTTGTTGGTTTACCAGTCGACATCTCCATTGGTGTCTTGAGATCAATTGATCTTGTTGGAGATCGATTAATCACATAGTAGGTGGTCTTCATTGCTTCTTCCCAGAAAGACTTTGCCATACTTGCAGTTCTCAACATGACTCTAGTTCTTTCAAGCAGAGTTATGTTCATTAGTTCTTCCACTCCATTTTGTTGAGGAGTACGAGGCACCATGAATTGATGTTTGATGCCTTCTTGATTACAAAAATCAATGAACTCATCACCAATATATTCTCCACCATTATCAGTCTTGAGGCACTTGATTTTCTTCCTCGTCTCTAACTCAATTTACACTTTATATGTTATGAAGGTTTGAAGCACATCTGCCTTTTTCTTGATAGGATACACCTAACATCTTCTAGAGTTATCATCAATAAAGGTCATAAAGTACCTTACTCTACCCAAAAACATAATCTGTTGGTCCCCGTTTCTGGAGCCCAACATCCGGAGTCATAAACTTTGAGCTTAATACCCTGTAAATTACAAATTGCCTTCTTCAGAGAATTGTAGCTCTAAGTCTCTAGTTTGTTTTGAAGTAAGAACCATCATAATCGGAGCTCTATAGAACAAGATATGCTTAAAAAGCCAAAGTGTGCTCATACCCCAATCATGTTCTCCCAACCGACCCCTCACATTCTCTCCATCAAGCTTTTTCAAATCAACTCCAAAAGATAAAAAATTTTATGAAGAGATAAATACATATGTTAGGAATCTATTGGTTTAATAATCACTTCATATGGAGGTCGGATGAGGAAGTTATGCCCGAAAGAATCGAACATGTTTATACCCTCAATCATATTGTACCTATCTTGGCGCAATTGCCATAACTTTCAATATAGATGTCTGATTGAGTTCGTTCTTGTACGGTTTGAAAGAAGACTTCTAGATATAAAACTTTGATGAAGACCACAAAGTGAGATTTGGCTAATTATAGGGTCAACATCACGATTTACTGTAGCTGTCCCGTGAATGTTCGTTAAACAGACATACATGTTCGCCTAACGGACATAGACGGGCTTGGGAACCATTTTTCACCCGAGAAGGTCCGTTTAACGGACCTAATGTCCTTTAAACGGACATTGGCGGGGTTGGGGGTCCTTTTTCACCTGAGAAGATCCATTTAATATACCTAACGGACATAGGGGTTCCCCAAACCCCTCCAAAGCCTCTCCAATGCTTCCAACATCCATTCTAACACCATATTCACTCATAATCTTCCCAAATT
>JAOTBA010000007.1:19131701-19147432 GCA_025629845.1 Erythroxylum squamatum
GCTTTTTATATGTTTTAATATTTATTTTTGATATTAGTTTTACTTATGTTATAATCCATATAAAATATTTGGTTAGATATATTTTTCATTTATGTTTCATATGGTTTAAAATTATATAATAATTAATATATTGTACTTTACATATTGTTTAATATACTTTAAAAAATATTTATAGGCATAAATAATTTTTATTACAAAATAGAATATAGGTACAATTAAAAGTGTTTTTATTTTATATTGCCAAACAATCTACTGTATGAAACTCTTAAAAAAAAAGCTTTTTTAAAATGACAGCCAAACAGTCAATTAGCTTTTTAAAAAAGTTTATCTCGTAGAAGATTTACTAAAAAAAGTTTTACTAACAAAAGCTCTACTAGTATAAGCCCAACCAAACAGAAGTTAAGTCACCGCGATGATGCTCTCTTCCTTACATTATTTTATCTCTTAAAACCAGAATTTTCAACGTATAATCCAAGATATTCCATTTCTATTTGTATCATTTTTGAACTAATAATGATTTCTGCTAAATTTGGCAAGACCTCTCTCATATGTTAGCTTCAACATATGTTGCTCCTGAACGTTACCTTAAACTTTTTACCACTTGTTCAAAACTTATAAAAATCTAATTTCGTATGTTTGACTCTCTTTGATAAGCTCTCTTAATGAAGATCCGTCATTGCTCACTTATTGGAGATGACTCAGTCACATGTGTCGCATATGCCACAGTACAATATATTAATTTGTAGATATTTTTTGTTAGCCCTAACCCTTTCATCACAAGTTTATACTCAAAACCATTCACATGTAAAGTGCCTAAAGAGATCATGTTTTTCATCAAATCTGGTACATGACGGACACTAGTCAATGTGCCAAAGTTTTCAACTTCT
This sequence comes from Erythroxylum squamatum, assembly GCA_025629845.1. Lineage (NCBI taxonomy): Eukaryota > Viridiplantae > Streptophyta > Magnoliopsida > Malpighiales > Erythroxylaceae > Erythroxylum > Erythroxylum squamatum. Next base: position 19,132,589 of record JAOTBA010000007.1, read on the forward strand.
TCTATACCTACATAAAGAATGTAATCCCTATGGCATGATGCGTGACCTTGTCTACCAGACAAAGCCATATGATTCCAACCACTCATGCATATAACTCTCTCCAATTGAGCGCATCCATGTATTTTATCTTATTTTCTTGTAGCTCCTACAACATGATTCCACTTTACGAGATTCAACAATGTAAAAACTAAGAGCAAAGAAAGAATGCTGAAGAGGCTTACGTATTTTGTGTGTATGATTTAATATACAAGGAGGTATTTATATACAATTATTCTAATTAAATATCCCTAATTTTGTGCTATGCAATCATATCAATTAGCTAAAATCAAGGAGTAATGATAAGATTATTGTTAACAAAGCAATTAGATGTGTTATATTTGTGAACTAAAATGGAATATTACTACCGAAACGCTAATGAACACATTAAACTATCCATGTGGTTGAGAGCCCAGGCACAACGACGCCTTAATGAAAATTACATATTTTCTATATATTGACTAATTTTATATAAGTATAGCTAACTTTAAACCTAATCTAACGATTTTAATAAGTCCTAAAATCTTTTCATAATTTAAAATTCATTAGAAACGTGTTTCAGAGAAGACATTTTATCATCAATATGTCTTGAATCTCAACGCTTCTATCTGCACATGAGCATGAATATTTTTATATCAACAATGATCACGCATACCATCACATCGGATTTTTTGTTTGATTATAAACTTGTAAAGGTTGAATTTATGTTTGTAAAGAAGAGGGACGGGATCCTCGTTCAAATATTACAGTGTTTTATCCCATTTTATGAACCTCAACCGTTCACTTATGCGAATCTCGCATCACATTGTATAAATGAATGACTAATATTTATGGGATAAAATAAGAAACGTAATATTAAATAGAGGATTCAAAATCTACTGAGGAGTCTTTTAATATAAGAGGAGTTGTTAAAAAATAATATTAAAAGAATACAAGTGTGTGAAACCGTGACGCATTTAAAAATCATGAAAACAAGATAATACCAAACCTCACGTTTGTTCAAAGTTACAATCCTTATCAAGTTTCAATTTCTTTCTGTAACAGGTTAACAATATTCGAAAAAGCTGAAGAATCAGGAGACACGAAGCAAAGAGATGCTTCCGTCGATACTAACATGGATCAATGTTTCTGAGTAGCCTTATGATACTTTTCTTTAATCCACTGGAATCCAGTGGAAGTACCTTCTTTGACCTTCTTGACGCCGGTGGAAGCCACCGCTTTGGTCTTCCCGAGACCTTCTCCGACCTTCTGCTTGTACTTTGCGGTGGTGGATGATGACTTGTTGGGCGTCGTCGTCGATGACGACCGATATGAAACTGGGTCGTCCACGTCCCACTGATCGGCCCAGGATTTATCATATGAGCTGTTTGCGGCCATCTGATTCTATTTATGATCTGAAGAACGAGAAAGAGTGGATATGCTCGAAGAGGAAGAGAGGCTAGGGTTATAAGGGATTATGCGTTTATGTAATATATTTGGTTGCAAAGTCCGTTTGGTGCTACTTCAACGTGAGATAAAAGGAACTTATAATAAAATATAGTTGGACGGTGTTACCCTTGGACGACTTTAGATTCAAACATAGAACACGCGTGATGTTGAAGAATCATCCAGAATCTATCTTGGTAGTTGTTATGAAGGCAGGTACGCCTGACGAGTGACGACTCTTCTCTGGCGGTGGAGCAACTGGACCGCTCCACCACCCACAGCATAACCGAGCCGCCTTAGCGCTTCGTTTTGTTGTGTGTATATATATATATATATAATAATTAGAATACCGAGTCAAACTTTCCAGAACTGAACTGCGTTAGGTTTTGACAATAACTACGGATCCGGAATTTTTTTTTAAGTGGGGTAAAATTTTACTGAAATAATTTTTTTTTAATAGGGGTAAAATTTTACTAAAATTTTAATGAGAGCAAAATTTTAATTTTTTATGAGTTAAAAATTTATAATAATAATTTTTTTATGTAAAATGTTTTGGACTCAGTGAGGGTAAGTGCCCCTATTTGCTTCTATTGTGGCTCTGTCCTTATTAACAATAATAGTCTGATTTGGGTAAGATTCTTTGTCCATTTTATTCTATTTATATCCGGTTTCGTAAATCTTAATTATTTATTTATATAAAGTTTTTGTAAGACCTGTATAAAAAAATGACTAAGATTTATACGCCAGAATAAACACATGATAAAATGTACAGAAACCCCTTGATCTCTTTTGGGACCTTCCTACTAGTTAACATTAAAGAAAGCGGTAACACCACGGTACCTACAACGCATTCAAGCAGCATGCATAAGATAAAACCAGACTTCGTCTTCAAGAAAGAGTCTTTATCAACTTTTAATTAAGTTCTTTATTTGTAAACAAAGTATAAACCACGTAATGATCTGTTCAAAAAAGAAAAGGATCGGATTTGCTTCACTGATATACAAAAACTAAAAGTCACTGCATTTATGTATACAATATAAGTCTCAGAATTACAGAAAATTGTGAAAGAAACTCACAATCATATTTATATAATCACATAAAAAAAACCACATGGTGATGTGTGCTATAAACAAACGAATAGAAATCATGAACATAGGAGGGGAAACTAAGAACACCAGAAAAGAAAAGCTAAAGAATAAACAGGGATATAGTTTTGACAATTCTAATATGGATCAATGCTTCTGAGTAGTCTTGTGATACTTGTTTTTGATCCACTGGAGCCCAACGGTAGTACCTTCTTTAACCTTCTTTACGCCAGTGGAAGCGACAGCTTTTGTCTTCCCGAGACCTTCTCCGACCTTCTGCTTGTACTTTGCGGTGGACGAAGATGAGTTCTTGGTGGTGGTGGTCGTCGACCGATAAGAAACAGCGTCTTCTGGGTCCCACTGATCGGCCCACGACGTACCGTATGAGCTTTTTGCGGCCATATGATGTTGTGAAGATTGGTTTTGATTACGATCTGAAGAACGAGAAAGAGAGAAAGCGATCGAAGAAGAAACGATAGGTTACGACTTACGAGTTACGAGGGGTTTTGGATTAGGCTCGCGCTATTTATACAACGTAGCAAAGCCCGCGTCGTCCTGTGTCAACGTGAATCATAAGGAAGCAATAAGATTGCAGCTATCTTGTTGGACAGTATTACCCTTTGACGACTGTAGCATTTTGAATTTCCTTTTTTAAAGAAGGGCAATTAAGTGAATTGGAACATTCGATCGCGTTAAGCTTCATGTAAGTTGGGTTTTTACAACTGTCACGACGTCGGAAACCAGTCATTTCCGGCGGCGAAACAACTGGAGCCCACCACCGCCCATGGAAGCTTCGCGGGCCATACCGAATCTTCAGAAAATGTGGAAAGAAAATGTCGATTTTGATTGGCTATGAAGAAAGATTTATATTTTAATTTAAAAATTTAAAATATCATCTCTCTTGTGATGTTTTATTTTAACAAAAAATAAAAAATTCAACTAATTCAGTGAATTAAATCATAAAAGTTTTGAATCGTTTCACTTCTCAATTCACTTTTAATTTTTTTTCCATTTATTTTAATAATTCTTGTTATTTAAAATTGATTGGTCAATTTTTGTAAATTAATACATTTTTATAAACTAAAATTAATTAATTAATATTTATTTAATAATCTTTTAAATTAAAATTCAAATTCTTTAATAAATAAAGACAATCTCTTTTAATCATATTTCAAATTCTTTAATTATATTTAAATCTTAGCCAATTTTATAACGAGTTGTTGAATTTTTCAAAACTTAAACTTCTTGTCTTACTAGATTAACTTCTAGTCTGATTTTTAAAAAAAACTGGACACTCATAAAAAAGTTTTTTTATATAAACTTTTTTAATCTCTGCTTCGGTGGTAGAGGAGTATTATCATATTTTTATCATATAAAGCTTGTAATTGATATTTTTAATTTTATTAAATAAATGTCTAATAATTAAATATATTATTTTACTAATTAATAATTTATAATTAAGTAATAAACTGATAATTTAAATCAAATTATAAATTCGATATTTGTAAACTCAATACATTTTAATTTTTTATTTTAATTCTAATGAATGTGATAACAACATTTAATAAGAAAAGTTACTTAGCATAGATACTAACGTGTGAGTGAGGTTGTTAGCCTTCTTTATATGAAGGTTAAAATTTTAATTTTCTTGGATTTAATCGAATGACGTGTATTTTTGTTGAATGAGAAAGTCAATATTGTAAAACTTGGAAATGTTGAAAGGCTGCTAACAAGGCGTTGAACTTGATCGCTAAGTAACCAAACGATTACGTAAAACGTGACGATACCAAACCAAAGAAAAGAAGAAAAGACCGTCAGGTTCTAGAAACTAATATCCTCTTTTGCGGGCTAGACGTTTCTCGTTCTCCTTGAATATTTTACAAGTATTTTCCTGTTTGGGGGCTAAAAGTTTCTCGTTCTCCTAAATTTTTGAAGGCAGAGTTTTTTTGTAGAAGAGTTTTTTTAAAAAATTAATTGGCTGTTTGATAGTCATTTAAAAAAAATTAAAAAAAATATATACAATGGACTGGTTGACAACATAAAAATAAAAATAAAAATTAAATTAAAATTAAATTATAATTTATTTTATAATAAATTATATTTATGCATATAAATAAGTGAAATTTCCGGCCCATTATTAATACCTTTCAAGATCTGTCATACGACACCGTTATCAGACGGCACATTTGCTAAAAACTCCCGTACTCACATGTTTTGGTCTAGGTAGAGATTATGCCGGCAAACTGGCAAAAGTACATATTACTTACCGTATATACACATTACTGTCTTCCAGGACAACTTCTGCCAGAGAGAACTCGTCCTGTGGTGGCTTAAGTTTGCCATTATATGCATCAGGATTGCGCAAGTACTTGTTGTAAAGCCACCTAGATGTGTTCAGGGCATTTCCAGTGCTCTTTAACGGGAATGTGTTTCGACTTTTTTGCCAGTTATTAGTGAGCTTTATCCATTCTCTCCTCCAATTCTTCAGCTGGAAGCCATGACCATTCTCCAAGCTCTCAATCAAGTATTTGAAGTATATGGCTGCTCGCGGACCATAATATTCACGTAGAAGGCCGCTCCAGTATTTGTTTGCTACAGTGTGTGGATTATAAGGGATCACAGAAAATATTCTGCAGTTAATTCCTCGAGGAAAAATTCTCACGTTTATGTTGCAAAAGTCCCTAATCATCCAACAATGAGACTGACTGACCAGAAGACAAACAGACAAAACTAACACCATTCACTCAATCAAAAATGGCAAATCAAATTAATTAGGCTAGTTTCTTACCGTAATCACGAAGAAGACTTGCTTCCTCCTCGGTATTGTCATACCACATAGTTAGCTGAGTTCTTGCGTTCCATTCGTACTGCAACATAGGACAGGTTAGGAGTATTTCACTAGAAAGGGAAAAACAACATGCTTAATGTTGGCAAGTTTTAAATAATAGTTCATGAAGCCTCTAACTTGTTTTTCCTCCTCTGTATCTCTGGCAAGATTCTTTGCACTTTCTAACCAAGGGCCCAGAAGAAATCCCTCATGGCATTGCAATAGCGTGTCCATGTCATCCACAAGGTCCAGAAACATTTGGCTCTGCCAGGCAACTCCGTTGACATCATTTAACATGTAAGCTTCAATTATCTTTAAGAACAGCTCATTCGCATATTTTGCCAAAGCTTGTCTTGTTAGATCAACCAAGTCATAGCTGAAGATAAAATGGGAAAACCAAGTGAATATGAAGTATAACAACAAAGAAATCAATGGAATCCATATGAATTGGAGACCTAAAAGATATGTATTACAAAAGCTTTTGAAACCCAAAAATGCCAACCTGTAAGTATGACTGTTTGATAGTTCATCCCCAATGGCAATGAAAAGTTCTAATGCACGCAAAACTTCAGAAGTTGAGTACCATAAGTGCGGTTGGTCATATAAATCAGCATTTCGATTAGATATAACCATCCTTGATAATCGGTTGCCATTGTGGTTATAACTTGGGTGAGAAACCGAAATGAAGAAAGGATCAACATCAGGAAATGCTACGATGACATCTCTATTTTTGTCCTGGTCCAATATAAGAGAGACTATATGACTTCATGCAAACAAACAAAAAACAGAAAATCTAGATAGAAGTTTAAATACACAACTAGACACAATTGCCTCACTCCTAGGGATGACATTTGTGCCCAAAACTGACCCGATTTGAATTTAACAGATATGGTCTGATATGGCCGGACTTCGGGCCACCCAACCCAAGCCTGATCTAGTTTAGGCTTGGATCTAAGCTCGAATCACCAGCCTCAGGTTTGTTGGGCCTCATATCTGGTCCGATGCCTTACAAAACATTTTGGGTCGGGCCCAGACCAAGGTTACCCAAACCCAGCCTAATGCCATCACTACGAGTAGTAGTCATTCTTGAACATGAAATTGGACAACCCCAGAACAACTTGGACTAGCGCAACATCCTACTTGAGATAGTGTACAAAATATGCAATTGAGTTGGCATAATTTCATCCCACACTTATTATGAGATCCCACTAAAATATGAACATGATCAAGCAGCAAGTTTGAAACTTACATAGGCACCATCTGTGCAATTATAAATCGTGTAATATAGAATAATCCAGGCATCCTTCACTAAAGGTACTGAACGGCCATAACGTCTTGTTGAGTATAAATCAAGCCAAGCCTATAAGGAAGATAAGATGGTGAATGTATGGCCAGACAACCCAACTGGTCAAGTGATAAGTTAGTGAATGTATGGCTTGACAAACCAACTGGTCAAGTTTCCTCATGCAAAACTGAAAACTTTCAAATGACAAAAAAAGAATGGAAATTTTATTTGAAAAATGTGCTACTATAAAAATTCGTTACATGCCAGAACATAAAGCTCAAGATACAGTCAAAATTGGGAACGAGGATGAGTTTTCAAGCCAGGAAGCTAGTGAAACAAATTCAAAGAGAATACAGAACAGGTTTTGTTATTTATGGAAACATATGGGTTACCAATAAGCACTGAGAATTATAGAGGGTCAATCAATTACAATAACTTTGCAGGGCCTGTTTCCTTCTGCAACTACTAACAGGGATTGCAGTGCTAAGTGATTCCTATATGTTAGGAAAAAAAAACTTGTACAAGGAAAATGAATTTTCATTATACTTGGTAAAATGTTTTTATTTGCATAAGGGCATACCAGGTGTTTGAAGTTCTAAACTAACTCGAATAAGAATACTAAGTAAAAAAAACAAATTAAAGACGTAACATTATGCAAGAAAATGCTTCTGCTATAGGTAACGACTATCTAAGCCTGGAACATAATGTTTCTTATATTGTGAGATGGAAATTTTTGGAAAAATAAAGGATGAAAATTACGGGGATTAAGGAATAACTTTAACATTACCTTGACATCAATATTGTTATGTTGAAATGCCATTTCAGACATGAGATCATATACTACAGGATTCTGTTCTATTCCTTCCATCGACATTCCAACACCAACCTTCATAAAGTAAAATACGAAAAATATAGTCATTTGGTACCGAGTGAATGGATAATTTGGAAAATAATTTCCGAGTCGAAAGATGCAAAATCATGGAATTCATTGTACAATTGGCAAACAAGGTACTGATTATTCATTTGCAGAGTAAGGTCAGATCAGGCGATGTGTTAGGACTCTATTCCCAGAATACTAGAGTTGTACTATATTAATGCAGTATAGTTGTGATGTATATATGCCACTACAGTATAGGAATATAGTATTCCTCCCTAACCAGAGCAGATTTGCTCCTCAGAAGGTATGAATCCTTCTGTCACTCTCTTCCCTTAATTTTCTGCCTACCTCCTCCCTTCTTCTTTTCCCCCCTTTATAACCACCCTAGGTACATTCTGTTATGCCTAACTAATTAGCCACATCAGCTGATAACTAACTCCCTCCTTGGCCCACTGTTCTTCCTCTGGAATAACTCTCTCTCTCTCTCTCGAAGATCCTAACACGATGATTCAAAAGAATAAACTTGCCATTGTTGAGTTCTGACTCGTTCTTGCCTTGACCGGACCAGAAGCTATTGAATCTAAAACTCCATACATTTCTATATTTCCTGCAAAGTTATGCAGCATACACCTGTATATCATGGAACAAATAAATCAAAACACAATTGCAATCTTTGCATAAAGAAATGAAAAATATGTAGATAATATAAATGATTAAGTTTCATTAACTAGCAAGTTGTCCATTAGGTTGTTTTTCAGATCTTCAACTTGAATCAGTTTAGTTTGGAGCGCTACCAACCCATTTCACAATTTAAAATTGCCTTCTATGCAAGAGGCAAAACCACTGTAATATTTATTTTCCAAATTAGCAGCTTAATCAAAAGTAAAACAAAATTTGAAAGTCAGTCAAGAGCATTAACTATCGGGCAAAAAAAAAGAACTTTCCAGATGTAAGGGACGCCATAAAACTGCTCTGAGGTAATCCATATGGGTTTGACTTCAGCAAAAAGATCAAGGACTACAAGCCTCCCCAAAGGAACAGAATGTAGAAGTGCCTGGAGAAAGTTGGATGTTGGCAGAAACTAACATCACAATCAATTGAAATGACAAATTTGAACAATGCGAAGCCATAATCTCATGATGGGATGAGACAGACATGTAGACTAAACATGGACCAAATGTAGTTATCAATTTGCACTAAAATGAATCTAAAATTTCAAACTACACTACGTATATTTAATATTTTATGCAGGAATATGCACATAGAGAATTGCAAATGGCCACCGGAAATGTTCCAATGGAGGCAATTTGTGTAGTGGACGGTGCACAGATTCTGACAAGTTTAAAATCTGTTGTAGACATACATAGTAAAGATTGTGAATCCTGTTACATATGAAAAAAATATGACAACTTTTGTGTGGTGTTCTTAAAAGTTTATTTCCAAACAGCTAGATTCTTGCATGAAACAAAAAGATATGGGCTTCAATTTTTGGATGATAAAGAAGAAGCAAAGGTTGAAAAATTATAGCATACAGCACTTTCCTCAGTGGCAAGGAGTAATACATGTTCGATACGGTAAGGCTAGGGAAAAATCCCATATTGTCAACCATTGACTTTTACTTCTGTTCGAACAACTTTTATCATTTTGGGATTTCCCATATGAATTTTTTCTTCTATTAATCATGTCCTAACCCTTTACAAATTATATTATGAAGATAGAAAAGATATAATCAAATTTTCCATAGTGTCAAATGCATATTCTTCACAGAAACTTAAATCCGTATGCTTCTAACTACACTTGACATTCTACCGTTATGTTAGACATTCCCAACAGACAGAAGTAAACAGAAAAATTTGGTGACCATCTTTGAGATGTTTCACCAAGACCTACAATCAGAAAACAAAGCTAATCAGAAATTAAAACCTTCATTTGTGGAGGCCTCCAAAAGGGATCATAGGAGAACAACCAACCCTGCAGAAAAAAAAGAAAGAAAATCAGGACATTAGGACCAAATGCAAAGTCCTTGCAATTACTAAATGACTTTTAAGGACAAATTACTGATGCAGAAATCGATATTGACTTAGCAAGATAGCAAGGGTGATTTTGAATATTCATCAAGACAAAGCATCAAAATGCACAAGCTGTAGTACACTGAATGTGAACAAAGTCAATCACAGCCCAATATGAGAACCAGTAAGGCTGAATAATATAACTGCACAACCAAAATTGATCCACCTGCATAAGCCAGACTGAATGGTCATCACCACTCTGCATTCCCTCAAAGATTGCTGCACCTAGTGAAGAAATGTACTCTGGATCATCAACTGGTGGAGTATTCTCATCAAAGGTGTCACTGCCATGAGTCAGAATATACACATTTTAAAGACTTCAACAAACTTAGCCTATAATTTTACGGAAACTATAAACAATAGTGAGCTAATGAGTGACTTTAAGGAATCAGCCAATAAAAGGCAATAACTTCACAGTCCAGCTGGCATATGTATCCAAAATTAGCTGTAGGGGAGATAACCTTACCAGTTGTATATATGCCCTGTACTTCCATACTCTGACCAAAAGATGATACCAAAAATCAAAACGTTTGCAACATTGACACAGTTATTAACATGAGAAACATAATATTCAACTAATTTGGAACTCAGACAATTGCACCTCTCAACTGTTGTTGAATAAATGCTCTCCCAATCTCAATGAACAAGGGGTCAGTTGCATCAAGAAGATAAGTACAGCACCATCGGGTGTCACTCTCAACTGAAAACCTGAAGCAGGATTTTTCACAAGCATTTATTGGGTGTTATGACTCCCATTGATGCAACCATAGAATGCATCAAAATTAGCAAGTTTTCACAAGTTGAAGATTTGGTGTCTTATTTGCACCAATTAGCACTTACCAGTTCCCCAAGCGAGTTATCCTTGCTGATGGATATATATTTCTTAATGCAGCAGGAACATTTCCAGAAAAGGCTGGAAGGACTGGAAAAGTTGATTCAAAAGTATTGTGAACATCACCTTTAGCAGAAGTTGGAGAAGCAAAAGATCTAAAAATTTAAATGTGTCTTACTGCTTTCTCCTATGTAATAGCTTTACTTCTTCTAAATGGCTTCTTAAAAACCTCTAAGAATAGCTTTAATTATGTTATGCTTCATAGAAGATACAGGACAGAAAAGATGGTTGGGGAGGAAGGTGAATTTCATCTTTACTAATGAATTGAAATTGGTACCTGGTGTCATCCCTAGGTCATACATCCTGGCAAGTATTTTCTTCTGCAAAGCTAGTTGTTGATCAAGCCAACTTTGTGGTAGTGGTCCACCCCATCTTAGATTGAAAAGAAAGGTGTTTATACAGGAATCCTTATGTTTTGGTTTAAGTATATATTCTCATCATGAAAAAACTTCACCTACTGATTTAAATGATCTCAAATTCTGTGCTCCATAACATCAAAAGATTGAAAGAGCAGCATAACCTTTCATTGTGGCAGATATTTACTAAACTTTGCGAAGGAACTGACAAAAGAAAAAAAAACTTTCTACCTAGAATTTAAAGTGAACCAAAACAATAAATCTAGCTTATAAGTGCACCTGTGTAAATTTGCCATTCTAGACCAAGCAAGAAATGCAGGCCCTCCAAAAAAATCATCTAAATCTGCTTTGCTTAAATTGAATTTCTGCAGAAGTGAAGAATAAATCACTTCAGGAATAGATATCAAGAGGCAATATCAAAACTGATTTTTGAGCAGCCAGAAGCTGCTATAGTGCTATTTAGTCATGGTACTTACCCACAATGAGTAAAAACTATCAAGTAAATTTTAGAAAATCCTAAATTCTGAACTAATGTAAGACTAAGAACCAACAACGTGAAGAAGATAACAATAAGAAATCACTTTCAGTAACATGTTCCTAAAGAAAATGTAGCACTATTGTTGCATTCTACCGTTCAAAGGAAAACAGATAAGTTATAAAGCTAACAAACAAGTAAACATGACAAGGAGAGGAAAGGCACCTGGAAAACTTTTTGCCATATAGCCTCTTGACCGGTAAAAGCCAAGGGCAAGTTGATTCCTTGGAGAGCCATCCAATCAATCTCTTTTTCCCATCTTTTCCAGTCCCACCAAGCAAATGAATCTTTGCAAAGGGATAAGTTAAATTTAGGTCATATTTTTCAGAGTCTGAAGCTATAGCCATTGTCAGCAGGTCTTTGTTAGCATTGGGACTTACAGCTAGAAGTAACAGCATTCTGGTAATAATTCCAAGGAACCGGTCTCCTTACAATGATAGGACTTTGAACACGAGGAAGAGAACCTAATTTAGGTACTGAATTTAGCTGCGCACCACCAGTTTTGTCCCATGATATATGCGCAGCACAGAAATACTTCAAATACCAATGCAGACCAGCCAATACTTCCACTGCGGTGACCCCAGAAATTCTAATACGAGACAGCCCAAAACACCATATACAATCATACTCATAAGCTATTCAATGCACAGAAAATGGGTGCCACTAAAGCCTTGACACTACTTAGAAGTTAGAAGACAAAAAGGATATACTGTTAAGCAATTCAACTAACAGAATCTCTGGAGATCCTACTCCCATAAAATAAGGATGATTCTCGATGATAAAGCAAGATTTCCCGCCACATTGCTCCTGTACACAAACAACACAAAAACGACAGCTACATACACTATACTCTTGAGTTCTCAAATAAAGCAGATTTCAAAAGCATACAATCTACAGTGATACAAAAACAAAATATCTCTCCACGAAGCACGCACCTTAGAGACGATTCGAAAGTCGAATGCTGTAGAATGAGAGGGAAGCAAGCGACGGAGGACGCTGTGAGCGGCAGCGAGTTGAACAGAGGGAGGAGCGCGCTCGAGTTCTTGGATGTCGAGGAGGCGAGACATATAGTCGACGCCGATCGTGGAAGAATGAGCGGTAGAGAAGACGAAGGAGAAGATGAAGAGGAGCAAGAGATAGGGAGGCGTGGCCATGAGAGAAAGCGCGATAAACCCTTGGAGAGGGTAGTGTGAAGAAGATGGACATTTCAATATTAAAATGACGTAAACAGAAGATTCGATGGAGAAGGAGACAAAGGGATGGTGGTGGGTGGTGATTGATGGCCGGCCGGCGGGACATTCACGGAGATTTTAAAATTTTTGCGGACGGTTGTGCCACATTAGACTTTTTGTTATTATTACCAATATTTTAAAAAACAGATTGCGAGATTTAAGATTTAAAATATTTAATTGGATAATTATCTTTTTTTATAAAAATTTAAATTTAAATTTTAAAATAAAAGTATTAAATAAAAATTATTTGATTTATAAAAACTATAAACTAGTTAACTTTTAATAATAAAAATTATTAAACGTTCCCCTCCAAAAAAAATAAAAATATACGAAATTAAATTAAAAAATTAAAAATTAAACAAAAAAGTTTAGAGATGATAATGGGTCTAGTCGGGCTCGAGCACAGACCAAGCCAAGCTGGCTCGTCTACATTTTTTTTTTAATTTGACAAAATGACATTGCTTTGCACATTCCCTTCGGGTCAGGCCAAGATTACCATTTTTAAAAAAATTGGCTGATTCGAAGTTTTTACAATTAAATTAGGTATATCGATTTAGTTTTTAAAACATTGATTATTACTTTTATACATGATTTTATTGCATTCATGGAGATTTTCAAAATTCTGTTGAGAATCGTTTCCTTTGGGTTTTTAAATTTAATCTATAGATTATTACTATAACATTGTAATTAAGTAATTACTATAACTTCGGTTAACTACAAATGGTCAAATTCATACTTTAACTAATAATAGTAGAAATAGCAAGGAGATCATCACCAATTCCACCCTTTTGGTTGTAGCATGAATTTTGCTCGAACTTTAATCAAGTTTGATCACCATGGTTTGAATTCAAATCAATCTCACTTAAAATAATCACTTTAGGGAAATGTTTACAATAACATCATTTTTTGGTGGCAGTGCGAGTAGTTTAAATCATCTATCGAATCTCTGATTGATGCTCCAGATCTAAACTTAATCTGAACTTTAGATTAATCAAATCAATTCAAGTTAAACCAAATTACTAATCGTAAAAATTTTCGAAAAAATTTGCCAATCGTAAATACTAGCATCTTATCCTCTACAAGAATATAAATAATGCGAGTAACTGCTGAAATAATCTTTAATTATATGAGATTTATTCATTATAAGAATTAAACTTTCACACCTATTTAAATTGAATTTGTGACTCATTTGTAATAAGTTGTATAAAAATGTAATTTATAAGTTATTTATGGTATCAAAAGTTTATATAATATATGTCTAAAGGCTAAATACCCAATTTCGGTTCAAATGTTTTCAGATTTGATCAATTTAGGGTCAAACATTTTAACCTACTCAATTAAGATCCAAATGTTATCGATTATGCTCAATGTTAGGCTATTTTGGACAAAAATCTGGCAGTGTCATACACGCGTGTATTCTATATATAAAAAGTTCATTTGGAGAGACCAAGTGGATTTTAGATGTCATGTCAAACACACAAAAATGACATGGATTTTCATAAAAGAAAAAAAAAAGAAAATCATTTCAATTTTTACTCAAAACCTTAAATTTACTTGTCATCCCCAAATGTTCACCCTCTCTTTCTCAAAAACTTATCTTGTTGAGCAGTAAGGTTTTTGAAAAGGAAAAATTTTAGGAATGGGGTTTCAAATGTTGTGGTTTTATTCAGTTTAGGGTTTATTTATAGTATCAATTTGATTTAGGGATTTAGAATTGGGGTTTATTAGCTACGAATTTGAGAATTTTTGGTGTTTGAAGGGTTAATATGAGATCATTTAGGGTTTTTTTTTCTGGCAAGCTAAACAAATTAGGCTTTTAAATTTCGCTCGAAAGTCAAAGGATATTGAACATCAAGAATTCATATTTTAACTCACGCTAGAACTCCACACTCTGTATCTTATGATTTTTTTGTGCTCTCAAATGTTATTATCATAATTTAATGAAATCCATAGATTTATTTGCAGTAGTATTTAGCTTTATTGATTTTTAATATGATATTAGCATAATGTAATAGGATGAAACCAAATTTTAAGTTAATGGTCACTTGTTTTATAATATCTCTATCTCTGTTTTGTGTGTTTGTCTTTTTAAAATTTGATAATGAGGTACAGGAAGAATAATTAACTAATATTAGTTTGTCTATTAAATGTTAAGTCTAAATTGACTTTACGAAGCTGAATAATTTTGATGACAAACAAAGAAAAGATAAATGAAAAGCAGATGA
>JAOTBA010000007.1:19168888-19178888 GCA_025629845.1 Erythroxylum squamatum
GAGGCTCTTCTTGCCGAGAAATCTGAAAACCCTTTATTAATGATGATGAAGGCGGGGGCCATTAAAAAACCTGATTGGCAGGTACCCACAAGTTGCGTTGTACAAGAGCATAAGCGATAATAAAGTATAAAACAAATAAATGATTGAAGCAGAACTTATCTAATGGTGAATATAGCCCTTCCCATGTCTGACCGGGCTTCCAACATAACCACCGATCTTTACGTTTTTCTCTTCACCGTCGCCTTGCTGATTCGTTAATCATTCCTGTAATCTGCCTATCTGGCTCTCTTGGAGCCAAATTTCCAGCTCCAACAATGCAAAAGCCATTGATTATGTCTGTCCAAACGTCAAGTCCTTCCATTGTTATCATAAACCTGCGTCTGTTGGATATGCGATTCTTCTGACTGCTTGTTATCTGGGTTGTGTTTGATAGTTTTCTTGATCAACTTCAGCAAAATAAATGATTTCTGGTTTCTCCAACCGACGGTTTCCTTACTCTCGCCGCCTGCGTCTACCAACAACCATCGGCCATGCGTCGCCCGTGGCGTCACCGGAGAAGCCTTATAGCGGCGTTGTGCGACGCCCATCATGCCGGAGGCAACCCACTGGGTCGCCTTCGACAAAAGGCAGTAAACACAGTCAACAGAAGAACACAAGCAACTTCAGAAAATCGCAATCATCTTCAATAAACCCAGAAAAATAAGGGCTTTGATATATCATTATCCAGAAAGCATGGGCAGTAATCGCAAACGCAGAAACCAGCAACTAGAAAAATTAGGGTTAGAAAATTAGGGATTTCGGCAATGCACAACATCACAAAACATACATAGAGATACACTGAATTTTCGACTATGGGTATTCCAAAAACAGAACTCATATGTGCGTAGATTTAAAACGTTAAGGATTTCGGCTGAACTGAAAACCGCAAGCATTAGTCGAGAACAATAGCTTTGGGGAAACAATTTCCAAAATTGTTAAACAAAAACAGTCAGAGTTGGCCGCCGCCGCCTAACTTATCTGAGTGGTTCTAAACGTGGTGCCCTGATGTCGGGCCCCACGGTGGGCGCCAAATGGTTCAGTCGGATTTCGCTGGGGCTGAACGTTGTTGTTCAGATCCATGATTCTGATTGATTTCGACTACAGAATACCTGCAAAACAAATAAAGGCATGCCGGAGGTTGGTTCCCGGAAGGCCCCTCCGACGCTCAAGTCAGTCTTTTTGAGAGGAAATCAGTCGTAGAGAACAGAGAAAAAGCTAGGGTTCTGTACCTGTACCTCAATCACGATAAAATAATGCCTTATATATGTTGTAGATGCTAGGTTTACGTTGATACCTGCGTTTGCATGGGAGTCTAACTCCTGATGGGCCGGACGGGCCGTGGTCATGCAGAGATGGGCCTTGGCCTAGCACAGCCGGCCCAACCAAGGGCCATTTTTTAAACCTCAGATCTGTCGTTACTAGAACTCTTCCGAAAAACAGAACCTGATATGGGCAGTGGGAAAAGAGACAGAGATCAAGAGAGCAGATCTCGAACCTTGAAACTGTGAAACTCTAATTCAAAACATAGAGAGCTTGACATTGGGCTTGTACGACAGGAGCCACAGCGAAGATGGACGGCAGATCTGGTTAGCAAACAAAGAAAAAGTTTTGACGAAAGTGCGTACCGAGGAACCTGGGAATATGACGTTGGCACAAGTTCGATCTATAATACTTCACTCACACAAGCTATTCAGGTGTTATTAAAACGATCCTGGACGGTTGGTATCCGACATGTCTTTGGCGAAGGAAATCGCTGCACGGTTGATATATAGTGTGGCTAATACTATATCAGATAAAAAACGTAAGATGGAATATAAACGCAGCGGAACGGATTTAAATTTTTTTCATAGAATCAAATTTAACAAAATTTAATTAGAAACATAAAACAAGAAATTAACTTGTTTCGATTTTTTGTTATAATTTCTTTTTTTAATCCGTCAATCCACTAGTCGTTCAATAGTTCAGCCTCTAATGGTATTCACAGATCTATTCAGAGAAAACTTAAATCTAATTTGAAAGAAAAAATATAAAAAGTACTAGCTCCAAATTTTTCTAATTTTTCCTTTTATATGAAAAATTATATTTTTCATGTTCTTAGATTTTATTAGAATTACAACTAAAGTCAAACTTTAGTCATAATTATGAATTAATCCTTATAAGATCAAATATCACATATTGATCCTTAAAGTTTTTAAAACTTCTCAATTAAGTCCAACTTAATTCAAATTTCACTTTCTCCTTTATAGTCCTTTTTATATGTGACCTATTAGGTTCCTAATATGTTGGTCATGATTATAAATTATAATTATCATTCATAATTAGAATAAGATAAATTAAAGCTCATTTTAATTTATATTTAATTCCCTAATTAAACAATCTATAATCATAGATCATGATTGATGTCTAGCAACATGTCATGACCACCTAAATATTAAGAATGTCAAATTAGTTTGACTTAACCTGTCTATGCATGGCTATAATGTATAAATTAATCACTTCGTCATCTAATGTTCCAATTGAAATTAGAGTATGGAATTCATGTATACTCTAAATAATCCAATCATGTTCGTTATTTCTAATTAGTAAATGCTTTACAATTGATATTTAAAAACAACATTTCCAAATTTCAATTTACTCTCACCAGAGATTCCCAAAATTATTGCTAATTAAGAACAGTAGAATATTCTCCTTAATTACTTTAGAACAACGAATTCTTTATTGATTTACTCAACGCATAGCTCATACTATATCTAATAACTACCAAATTGAACAACTCCAAGAATAAAACATAAGTAGCATCAAAACATAGTAATTCCTACAAGATAACTTTGGTAATCTCAAGTCTAAAGATCAACTATACAACCATTATAATGAGATAATCCACAGATACACACGTAATGTTCCATTTGGGATTCTCATGAATGGGTCAGTTCAGTGAACTTATTCTCTAATAAGCACCTACATGTTTGTTTAAGTATCTCCAAACTTTAATCTATGAGATCGATTACTTTCTTCATAAGAAAGAAACAAACATGTGCTAGTCTAACCAATTCATCAATACCCCATCTTGATGAAACTATGACTAGGAACATTTTGGGAATAATACAAAATGCAATTCGAATCTCATAATTATAATCACATTATAATTTCTAATTGCATAACAATTATTTTAAGGATTTTATCTTTATGATTAATAATTAAATAATTAACAAATACATAAAAATAAAGAATGCCTTTTATTGAATAAAACAAAATTTATACGATTAAATACACAACCAAAAATTGGCTGTAAGGGCATAAACCAACAATACTCTCTAATTTTTTAACAAGATTAAGGTGTTCATTGAAGTTAATTGCTCCTATAACTTGTTTAAACATGATCATTTACTTCAAACGATAATGATTATGACCATTACGAAGTTGACTGAATAATAGTCTAATTCAATTTTATTATTCTTTAGAATAATTAAGTACCCTAATTCTTGTTTTAACATGGTAGATATGTAAAAAATATTCTGATCTACACATGCAAAGATTCGAACCTTAGCATGACAAATAAAGAGGTAGTCTAATAAGGCTAATCATGCCTCGCTTCTGCCAAACTTACTCAAGGATGTCTCATTTGATACTTGACCTCAATTTAAAACGATCCCACTTTTCATCTATATATTAACTATTAAGAGCGAGCTTTCACTTTCTTCCTCCCATTCTCTTGTCTCCTCAGTCCTGATCTGTTTCAGAACATGGGAATTAAGCAATACCAACAAAATAGTCACTTAGACTGTAGTTTCCAATCTAATTCTAGCCACCATCAATATCAACCAAACCTACTATCCCTCTCTTCGCAGCGAAGTCTCCGTTCAATTCCTTCATTCACTTCACAACCTAATCACAGCCAAAACCCGGACCTCCACTACTACTGTGTCACCACCCTCAAAGGTCACACATCCTATATATCCTCTCTGACCGTCGCCGGAAAGTTCCTGTACAGCGGTTCTTCCAACAAAGAAATCCGATCATGGAGGAGAAACCCATCAGCGGAGTTTGAAAGTTCAAGCAGCAGCGTAGTGGCTATTGGTGAAGGTGCGGTGAAGTCTCTACTGGTAATGGCTGACAAACTCTTTAGTGCTCATCAAGATCATAAAATTCGAGTGTGGAAACTCAGCAGCCAAGAACCTGATGAACAAAAGTGCACACGCTTAGCCACGTTACCAACGTTTGGTGATCGTGCCTCAAAGATTATCTTGCCCAAAAACCAGGTTAAGATTCGAAGACACAAGACATGCACGTGGGTTCATCATGTCGACACAGTCTCTGCACTTGCCTTGGCAAGAGACGAGTCTCTTCTCTACTCGGTTTCATGGGATCGAACACTGAAGGTATGGAGGACAAGCGACTTCAAATGTATGGAGTCGGTAACAAATGCCCATGACGACGCAATAAACGCCGTGGCATGTTCAAACGACGGTGACGTTTACACAGGATCGGCTGACAGGAAAATAAAAGTGTGGAGGAGAGTTGGACAGAAAAAACATTCTTTGGCTGCAACACTTGAAAAACACAACTCTGGGATCAATGCTTTGGCTCTGAAGAATGATGGGTCGGTTCTGTACTCCGGTGCATGTGACAGATCAATAGTTGTGTGGCAAAAGGATGACGCCGGAGACATGGTGGCCGTTGGTGCTCTTAGAGGGCATGCACAGTCCATACTGTGCCTCGTTGTTGTGTCGGATTTTCTGTGTAGTGGTTCAGCGGATAATACAGTGAGAATTTGGAGGGACTCTGGTGGGAACTTCTCTTGTGTGACGGTGTTGGAAGGGCATAAGGGCCCTATCAAGTGCTTGACGGCGACTGTTGATCGATGTGACCAATCCAATACATCGCTTATGATTTACAGTGGCAGTTTGGACTGTAATATCAAAGTGTGGCAGGTCAGTGTTCCTCTTCCGTAGGACTTCGGAGGCCTATTTTAACAACACAGTCTGATTTTGTACCGTGATGTTCTTCAAATTTACTTCCAAAGCGTTCTGATTTCAACGTAGTTTTCGTTAACTTACAGGTGTCTTTTGTTACACGTTAGCATCCCTATTTTAATGTTTTGAACGCTGATCACGTAATAATCAACAAGGGACCATCTACTTAACACCTCGATGTAAATAAACAAGAGATTGTGGATATGGCGTAGTTGTTCCCTAGTAGAGGATACTTTACTTGCATTCCAATCTTATTTTGTTCCTAGTTGTGGACAAGATTCCATAATTATATTTACCTAAAAACATGGGACCCTGTCGTGACGAGGTCACAAGTTGTCCTCTGCCTCATCGGCAGTCCAGGGGGTCCAGAAGTTGTTTACTGTTGATGACTTTTGTCTTGGGATTTTGTGACATGGAAGCTGGCTATAATGTTTTAATTAGTGTGTATGGGTATTTTAGTTGGCTTGAAGGATTATATATGAGACTGAAGGCAACAATGGGAGTGGAATGGTGACTTGAAACAATGATTCTAAAATCCATTTTCTTTGAAAGTGGGATTGCCAGGATCGTACCTACAATACGGATTTTGCTTTTCGAACAGAGCACATAAACATCGACTTTCCTTTTAAATAGGAAATTGTTAAAAAAAAAAACGATCTCAGCTTAATATTTTAATATCTCAACATTCAAATTGATCCTAAATAAATAAAAAATTTAGTGAAATTAACTATCTATTAGTTAAACATCTCGTTAATACTAACTTGATATTATTTTTTATTTTTAAATAAAAAGAGACCTTTTTTTGGTGCAAAGGTGCAAAGGAAAAGAAAAAAGACAAAGAGCAAAGGGAACTAGCCCCTTTCAAACGTAACGCTTACAGCATCACCAAGAACAACCGCATCCACAAAAGCAGGAGGAGTAATTCAAAATTAAAAAGGTTCCCGTCTATGGCTTCCTCGCTTAGCAAGAAGATCAGCTACACTATTCCTTTCCTAAAGAATATGCTCACAACTTACAGTCCAGTCTCAATCCAGAATAGCATTGATGTCACCAATTAAATTACCGTGGGGATGAAATTTCTAGTCTGTAATTTCCAAGCACCAGAGAGCTTCTAGTGAGTCCGAAAACAAACAAATATTTCTATAATTATGAGTCCAAACAACAAGTAAACCATTACGAATGGCTAATAACTCTGCACTCATATTCGAATAACAACCAATAAATTCAGAAAACCCTCCCAACCAATGGCCATGGCAGTTTCTAAGCACGCCACCAATACCCGCATCTCCTGGATTACTATCACACAATAAGTAGAATTCATAGTCTAAAAATATATAAATATAAATCTCATTACTACATGTTAAGTAGGACTTACTGTTTGAAATATATAAACACCGGCCTGTCCCGTGACAGTGGAATTCATTTTTGATTAATTAAAAAATTAATTATACACTAATAAGGCCCATTTTATTTTAAAATATAAAAATAATGTCATGCTAGATTTAACCAGAAAAGAATTAACCTCATTAAATTTTCCCCCGTTTAGAATCTATTCTAAACTTAAAAAAAGTTAAGATTCACTTTGAACTTTTCAAAATATTATTGAAGTTGAAGTTGTGTGTTTTTGTAAAAGTTAAAGCTCAAAATGGACTTTTGACCGGAATATTAACAAGATAATGAGTTGTATTATATTAAATTATTATTTAAATCGATATTTGATATTGTATCATATTTCTACAAAATTGGCACGAATTTTAGTATAATATTTACATCCTTAATTAGTCTTACGAGTTGAATTTATTTAAAGAATTGCAACAAACTTTGAATTTGATCAAAAGTGAAATCTATTTTTTTTTTTAAACGGAAGAACCCGTAGCTGTTATCCTTTGGATACGCATTGAGTAAATCTTCGAATTGACGCAATAGTCTGCAAATTATGCCAACTGAGCATTTCGCACTTCGTAAGTCCTATACGACAGGCTCGATCGAGAGAGGGTATGTAGAGAGATTTGAACACGTGACCTTTTGACCCCATATTTTCCACTCCACCAACTTAACCACCCCTAAGAGGCTTCATTGTGTTACTCGAAGAAAAGTAATAATAAGCCATTTTGTTATAATCCAACTTATTTGTATTATTTTAAATTACTAAAAATATCTTATAATACTAAAAATTATTTAAAAAACCATCCATATTTGTCAAATTAATTTAAACAAAAATTATCTTATACTTAACTATTTCATATATAATATAATTTATATGACTATTTTAATTAATTTTTTAAAAACAAAATTGATATAAATTTAATAAAATTTCTTTTTTAGTTTTAATTAATTCAAAATAATAAAATATTTTTAAAATGAATAAATTACAAAAGAAAATTATATCTTTCATCCTATATTTTTAATTAAATAACTTACTGTATAATTTGGCATTTTTTAAATTAACTTTTCACGACAAAAAGCCAATCTTTGAGGATGCTTAAATTAAACTTCTTCAATAATGGTTCTCAAAAAAAAATAATATATGTATATAAACAAACATTACAGACCCTAAACTATATACTATAGAGGAAAAGGACATGCCTAATTGGGAATAAAAGATAATTAAGAATAAAATATAGAAAAGAAATAGATCAAAGCAAGCATTGCAGACCCTAATAAACTATTATAGAGAAAAAAGACATGCCTAATTGAGAATAAAAGATATAAAAGAAAGTGTTATTAAGAATAAAAATATAGAAAAAGGATAGTTCAAAGGTGACAAGGATAGTTATTTTTTTTGGCTTTAAATCTTTTTAAAAGTTTATAATTTAATCTTAAATTTATAAAAGTTTTAATTGAATTTATACCACCAACAATTTTATAATTGCAAGAAAGTGACTTTGATTATGTAAAAATTATTATCACAGGATGTTATGTTTTGCTTCCATGGAAGTCAAGTAAAACTAGTTATTAAAAAATTTAACTAGTTCGGTCCGTTTAACTATGAAAATTTTGAATAGTTTAACGTTTCGGTTCAATTTATTTTTATAACTTTTATTATTAAAACCGATAAGTTTATTAATTAATTGATCAATTTTGATAAACTAATAAACTCTTATAAATCAATTAATTTTTATTTAATAATCACAATTTTAATTAAATTTCAAATTCTTCAATAGGTAAAGATAATCTCTCTTAATAATATTTCAAATTATTCAATTTTTAGTTGGTTCTATGACGACCTAATACTGATTGAATACTTTCAACATTAAATCTTTTGTATTATCGATTTAACTTTTAATTAAAATTTTAAATCATCGATTAAAATAATATTGAAAATACCCACTATTCTATTTATTGGTTTTGTTAACATGACTGCCTTCAAACCATGTCGGCATCGAATAAAATGGAGTATACCACGTGATACTTAACAGAGTGCAATGTTTAGAACTAATCCGTTTTGTTTTTATTTTATTTATGTAATATTGTCAACTCAATTGCAATTTTTAAAAAACGTTATCCCAAAACAGGTGTTGCTTTCTTTGGCTATAACATAATAATTTCACATGGCCTCACTAAGATTTACCTTAAATGTCATCAGCTTAACTTAATACCCTCCAACCACTCAGGTTTGCACAAGTGAAGGAAAAGTTAGGTACAAGTCGATTTTCCTATGCTACCATTATTCTAACCTACTCTCCTCAGTGAGTCCAAAGTTCACTTTTATTATTTCATGCAAAAAGGTGGATCTGGACATCCATGTTCATCCCGCAGAACTCTGATCATGCAACATTTTCAACGCTTTCTTGTCCCACAAAGCCGTCCAGAACGAGATGGCGTGCAAATATGACGTTGCCAAATGAACAATTCAAACACAATTCCTGGAATACTTTTAACCTAATAAACGAAAGATGCATTAAAGTAGCGAGTAATTTCTAAAGGACAACCAAGGATGAACCTTACCTGTTACAATCCAAAGGGTTGAAATGCTTCATAGTATTTTGAATGTTCAAATCAGTGGATGTGCTGACAACTGCTACTGCTGTCGATAAGAAGTGCAAGATCGTCAGACACATATCGTTTGTGACTTGTCTCCAAACATGACTCACGAGAGAGAGTGGATACAATCTTACGACATAGCTAGGTTGAATCATAAGCAAGGGATGTAATAAATTATGAACAATTACGCATACAAATCAACTGAGCATCAGATTAATGTTTCAACACTAATTGACAGGTGGTTTTAGTAAAAGAATTGAAATTACCTCAGACCGATTGTTAGAACGTAACAATAATATATTCCCCATTGATTTCCTCTGTACAAATCTTCTCTTCTCTCTCCTTGCGTGTCGAGAGGTGTACAGCTGCAGTTATTTTTTTGTCATGATTCGTTGTACTACTACACTGTACACAATACTATAAATAATAAGAAAAGCTGAGCAGAACAGCGCGAGCTCACAATATTTTATTCTCCACCATATTGTTTTCTCACTTTCAGTCCTTAATTCCTACGAAGAGCTTCATGGCAAGTTGGTTAGTATGTTTGGCATCGGGGATTCAGAGATGATCAACAATGTGCATTTCCGGGATGCAAAAGAGGTGATCAAAAGCACTGGAGATGAGGGTTTCAGGTGATATCATATATTCCTGAGATTGTGGAAGTATTTGACTAGTCTTTCTGATATATATATTTTTTAACTTATGTCATTTCTTATTGTGGCTTGCAGTGAGTTTTTGAAGACAGCAAGAAGGTTAATTATTCATACAGATTCAGGCAGTGAAACTATAGGTATAGAGAAGTAGTTTAGGGTGAACTTCAATCAAATTGTACAGTTTGGAATCTTTTTTTGGAGGAATTCTATTATATCCAATTTTGGAAACATTATAATTTTTGTAGCCAAGTTTGATTCTTTCCCCTTATTTGTTCTATTTTGAAATGCCATAACACAGGCTTGTCTGTAGCATTTACTGCATTGCCTGCAGTCAACTTGGCACTCTTAGAA
>JAOTBA010000007.1:19208993-19227910 GCA_025629845.1 Erythroxylum squamatum
GGAAGGTTATTTCTTAGAAATTTTCAAGAGCAGTCAGGGTTTAAGTCTTAATCAATGTGCGCTCACCACCAATGTGATTAAGCAGCAAGTGTCAGGTTCAGGATTTCGGCAAGGCTCAGAGTCTCGGGAATAGGCCTCAGCAGGGCTCGTGTCCCGGGACCGTCGGACTCCGAAAACGGGGTCCGACATCGCTGCTCCTTGATGCGGTCGAAGGCTATCTTACGGTTTGGAAAGGGCACTCTCTTTCTTATGCAGGGCGAAGTGAGTTGATCAATTCTGTTATCCAGGGCGTTCTTGCCTTTTGGCTACAAGCTTTCCCGATCCCCCTCACTATCATGGATCAGATTACGGCCATGTGTTGCCTTTTCTTTTGGGGAGGCCATCACTTTCGCGTGGCTTGAGATACGGTTTGTTCGCCTAAGGGGGAGGGGGGTTTGGGTTTGAAAAATGGCAAGATTTGGAACAATGCGCTTTTGGCAAAAGTCTTGTGGAATATTCATGCAAAAGCTGATTCGGTGTGGGTCTGTTGGGTCCATGAAGAGTATCTTCGTGGGCAGTCCATTTGGGAATGGCAACCTCATAACCGGGACTCGCAATTGCTGAAAAAACTGGCAAATATCCGGGACATATTGGTGGACAAATGTGGAGGTATGGCTGAAGCAATCCGTGCTGTGCACAATGCTTGTCTCCAAGATCGGCCTTCCTCACAAAGACTCTATGACCTTCTTCGAGTGGTTCATTCCCGCAAGCCATGGATGGCTTTTATTTGGAAGAAATACATCCCGCCTAAGTTCTCTTTCATAATGTGGCTTAGTGCCCGTGGCCGCCTCCCGACGAAAGATAACTTACATTTTCTCGAGATTGATAACTTTTGTGGGTTTTGTAGGTCAGTCGAGGAGACCATCAAACACCTTTTCTTTGCTTGCCCGGTTACCAGTGTGATTTGGCGGTCCATCTGTAGCTGTTTGGGCATCAATCAGTCCATGACTACATTGTCGAGTGCACTGAAATGGATTCGGAAGGATTATCCGGGAGCCCTCATCAAGAGTAAAGCGGTTCGCTTAGCGCTAATGACTACTATTTATACCATTTGGACATGCCGGAATCTGATTCAAATGGAAGGTGCATTGGTTACAAGGATGGATATAGTGGCCAAAATAAAAACCACTATGTATTGTATCCTGTATCGCATCTATCCACCTGAGCTTATATGCTTTTAAATCTCATTGTTGGCTGTTAGTTTACCGGTTCAGCTGCCATGTTTCTTCGAACAGGGGGATATGTCTTGGTGGTGTTCTCTGTGCTTTTGGTTTTGGGGTTTTTATCTGTTTTTGTTGTCTGACTCTGATCATGATTGTATGATTGCCTCCTGGGTTTCCCCTTGACATGCACCGTTTCTTGTTGTAAATCAGTAGATGTGTTGGGAATCTTGGGGAGGCTGTAAATTGCGGCAGAAACCGTGGTCCTACTTGGGAGTTCTGCATTGATGCTTGTCTGGCTGACATGGGAGAGTTTCTTTGTTGGCTGGGTTTTTGGATGTATTTGGGCTTTGGCTTGTAAAGGTTTCTTTTCGGCCTTCCTTGGATTGGGCTTGGATGCTTCCCTCTCCATCTGTCGTTTGACTGGAGTATGCCCCTGTGCTGATGTATATCATTTTTGCTACTAATGAATACAATTTTACCATTCATCAAAAAAAAAAAAAGAATCATCATAGGAGATATGAACAGTATAAAGAACTCTCTTGAAGTAGAAGGTATGAAGGTGAATTAAAAGGGTGTAGACAAAGATCTGGGACAAATGGTCAATTAGATTGGCGTTCTAGATTTGGGATTTTTGTGCACTTTACGCTTGAAAAAATAAGTAGTAAAGGGACTGGTTTATTTAGAAAAGGATTATCAGGGCTCTTATAAATGGAGAATAGTTGAGGCAATTCCCTGATTCCTAAGCTTTCTTGGGATCTTCACTATTTCAGACCATGTAATGGTGGAAATACAAAATAAAGGGCTACAAGGCTTTCCAGTTAGTGTGAAATCTGTAGAGAGTTAGAGAATGTATAAAGGAAGCCCAGAAGAGGAGCTATTATGACACAACATTAATGCTTCAAAAAGTCAATAAATACTCATAAAAACTCACATTTAGAGGTATAAGAACCATCACAATCTAGAGCTAAGGGAATTGGAGACTAAAGATCTGAGTTATTATCAAGCTGCTCTATTAAAACACAACTCCATGTTGAGACAGAGGGCAAAGGTAGAATGGCTCAAAGAGGGGGACTATAATTAAAAATGTTCCATAATGCTATCTTTGTTAAGAGGAATAGAGCCAAAATCATATCTCTTGATGATGGTAGGGGCAATATATGCAGGGAAAAAGAGAAAATATAAGAGATTGTGATAACTCAAGATACTCAGAAGCAAAGCTAGGGATTGTCATCTAAAGCTATAGGGGCAATATATGCAAGGAAAAAGAGAAAAAATAAGAGATTGTGATAACTTAAGATACTCAGAAGTAAAGCTAGGGATTGTCATTTAAAGCTGTATGGGACAATAAATGACTTTGAAGCTCACAAGTCCTTTCACTAAAAATGAGGTAAAAGATGCATTATTTAGATTGAATCCCAACAAATCTCCTGTTCTAGATGAATTTAATGCCCATTTCTTCCAACCTACAAGGCATATTATTCGAAAATTACTAGTGGAGACACTATTAGAATCCTATACAAGTAGAAATATGAAGGAACTTAATATAACGCACATTTTCTTTATCCCTAAACACTAAAAATCCACATTCTATGAATGGTTTTCTCCTTATTTCCTATTGCACACGATATATAAAGTAATTTTAAAGGTCAAGGCTACAAAATTGAAGGAGTTTGTCAAGTTCATCACAAATTTTACTGAAGGGGCATTCATCTCTGGAAAACCCATTGGGGATAATATTCTCGAGGTGTAGCATATCTAGGTTGAAAGTTAATACATAAAAGAGCAAAATAATGAGTAGATCAAATGTACTTTGTCGATAGGCCCATACCATCACACATTTTGCACCAAAAAAACGAATCACATGCAACAACTGGCTGTACATAATCATGTAGAATATTTGTTCATTAGATGAGAGAATGTTTTATTCTTTTTTTACAGAATTGTCTCCCATATATATATCAACATTCACTAAATAAAACGTTGTCTGCGTATTCTTCCACGAAGAATTATCATGGTATCAGAGCAAAGTTTCTGCTTTACCCCTTAAAAACCTTACCGTCCTAAAAACCTTATCCCGTAAACGTAACGACGGAGATTCAAGACAGCGCGGAAATCACAGTCGATGAGGAAGCTTACCACATCACAGCCGCAGATAACCCAGGGAATCCCCTCGTATATACGCCCCTCGAAGGAGCAAACTATTTATCATGGAGTAAATCGATGGTTATTTCACTGAAAGCTAAGGGAAAACTCGGCTTTGTAAATGGAGAGATACAACCACCTGTTGAAAATGAAAAGCTTATGAGGCAGTGGAAAAAGGCAGATAATATGATCGTAGCTTGGATCATTAACTCATTATTGAAGGAGATTTCTGACTCCTTCCTAGTGGTGACGACGACGAAGGATCTTTGTAAAGAACTGAAGGGACGCTATGGTGAAACCAGCGGACCTCACCTGTACCAAATCACACAAGAGGTTAGCAATCTGAGACAAGGTAACAACACCGTGACTATTTATTTTACAAAGTTAAAAGACTGTGGAATGACCTCGATGCCTTGATGCCGATGAGTACGTGTAACTATGAAAATGATGTTAAAAAATTGGAAAATTTTAACACAAACAGATTGATGCAGTTCTTGTTAGGACTTACAGAGGAATACGCCACTGTGGTGAGCCAGATTATATTGATGGAACCTTTGCCGCGGGTAAATAAAGCATACTCCATGATACTCATGATAGAGAAACAAAAGAATGTAAACACTGAAAACATAAATCAGATGGGGGTAGCTCTCATGGCAAACTCAAACACCTTCAAGAAACAGGTAAACCGGGACTTCATTGGGAAAAGATTTGGTAACCGGAGAGATGAAAAATTATGTGAGCATTGCAAGGAAAAGGAGCACACGAAGGATACCTGTTTTCAGCTGCATGGAATCCCAGAGTGGTACAAAGAATTGCAAAAGAAGAAGGGAAAGCTGACGTATGCTGCGATGAACGTGAACAACTCCTTCAAGGAACAAAAGATCGAACCACAATCCAAAACTGAGGTCGATATAGCAGCCCTCACGCTGCAAGTCCAGGACCTGATGAGCATAATTAAGGGTAAATCCTCGGTTGAGATTAATCACGTAGCTTACAACAGCTACACAGGTACGCACCCAAATTTTTTTTGTTTTAGCAGTAACAAAAATGATGATGGTACATGGATAGTAGACTCTGGGGCCTCCACACGCATAAGCCATAATCCTATGATATTTACAAATAAAACCAAAATCTCTCACCTTAAACCTGCAATCCTACCGGACGGCACAACCAATTCTGTTGACCATATGGGCACCGTTGATTTCCATAAAACTTTTTAATTAAACAACGTTCTTCACATACCAACGCTCCACCAAAATTTGATGTCAATCCACAAGCTAGCCACCCAAAACAACCTTGCTATCATTTTTGTGACTGATAAAGTGTATTTATAGGACCTGCGGACTAACAACATTGTAGCTGTGAGCGAGACGGAAGGAGGAATATACAAAGTCGAAGTGAACAACCTGCTAAACCCATGCACCTTAAAAGGTCCTTCTCTAGATTTTTATGTTTAGAACCCAATTGTTAACCATGTTCAAGAAAACTTTGATCTTTGGCATTTACGCCTCGGACATATTTCAAAAGAAAAATCACACATTTACCAAATTTATGCATTTTACTTCCTAAAAGTATTCTGTGGTATTTGTCCATTAGCTAAACAAATTAGAAAGCCCTTCCCAACTCACAACATAAACACCAACGACCTTTTGAAATCTTACATATTGATTTATGGGGACCATATGAAATCAAAAATTTCAATGGCTCAAGTATTTTTTAACCATAGTTGACGATTTCACAAGAGCCACCTGGACTTACTTATTAAATAGTAAGGATCAAGTGTACGAAACCCTAAAAATTTACATAGCCATGATTGAAAACCAATACCAGACATCCATCCTTTGTATTCATACTGATAATGGCACCGAATTTGTCAATACCAATTATAAAGAACTCTTCCAAACCAAAGTAATAGCCCACCAAAAATCGTGCCCTTACACACCTCAGCAAAAAGGCGTTGTTGAATGCAAATACAAACACCTTCTCCAAATTACCAGGGCCTTACTATACCAAGTCAATTTACCTGAACATTTCTGGGGAGAAGCTCTACTCATGTCCACTTATGTTATCAACCGACTTCCTACCAAAATTTTATCTTGGAAAACCCCATATGAAAAACTCTACCACAAACTACCCTCCTACAGTAATTTACGGGTTTTTGGTTGTCTCTGCTATCCAACAAATACCAAACCATTTAAAGACAAATTAGAACCACGTTCACAAGAATGTGCTTTCTTGGGCTACGCATCTAGACAGAATGGTTTTAAATTGTTTGATCTTAATGATCATAAAATTTTTGTATCACGAGATGTCACTTTTCACAAAACCCATTTTCCTTTTTCCAATCATATACACCAACCTCACACTCCTATTTTCCCACATGTTCTTGACAGCCCCGTCGACCATATTACCACTCCAAACCTACCTCCTTCCTCCCATAAACCAGACAACGTTCTACCTACTTCCCTACCTACCTCACCAATTCACAACCAACCCACACCACTTCCATCAGAAACACATACTACAACCTCTTCTCAAACCGACCCAAACCCACCCTCACCCCATGTTCCACCACTTCGACACAGCACCCGCATAAAGTCTCACTCTTCTTATTTACGTGATTACATAACCTCCCTTCCATCCCTCGGCACAGCTACAACATCGTCACCCCAGGTTTGTTCCCCATCTCATACTTCTTTATTATCTCATTCTTCCACCTCCTTCACTTTCATAGCCAACGTTGCTCCTGAACGTGAACATTTATCTTTTGCTACTGCCATTACTAATACTCTTTGGGTCAGCCCTATGAAGTTAGAGCTTGATGCACTTGAACAGAACAACACATGGGAGGTGGCCACTCTCCCAACAGGAAAACAAGCATTACATACAAAAGAGATCTTCAAAATCAAACGTAAACCAGACGGATCGGTGGATCGTCGCAAGGCCAGATTAGTCGTCCGTGGATACAGTCAAAAGGAAGGTCTAGACTACACCGAGATATTCTCCCTAGTCGCTAAGCCCACCATAGTCCGGGCGTTGAACGCGATAGCCGCTGCCTTCAACTGGCCCTTGCACCACTGCGACATCAACAATACATATCTCCATGGATCTCTCACCAAAGAGTTATACATCCATCCTCCCCAGAGGTATTCCAAAGCTATTCCAAGTCAGGTCTGCCGTTTACGAAAATCCATGTACGGCCTTAAACAAGCCGGTCAACAGTGAAACCACGAAATCACCTCCAAACTCCAGGCTTACAGTTTTCTTCAATCTCCTTCGGATCCCTGTTTATTCATAAAAGGATCTGCTCAAAATTTTCTAGCTCTCACCCTTTACGTGGACGATGTCCTCCTTACCAGGCCTTCAGAGGCACTCCTTATGGACGTAAAAACTTACCTACACAGTTTGTTCATTATCAAAGACCTCAGACCAGCTACATATTTCATTGGACTAGAACTACATCATTCCACCGAAGGCATATACATTTCATAAGACAAATGTATCCAGGATATCCTCACGAAAGCTACTTTACCAGACCTGAAAGTCGTTATTGCTCCATTTCCTCAAGGCAGAAAACTCACACCCGATGATGGCCCTCTACTACCTCCGGATAGTCAGAAAACTCCTTTATTTAAACTTAACACGACCCGACGTCGCTTTTGTCGTCCATCAATTAACACAGTTCACCTCCGCCCCATGCCAACAACATTGGGACATGTTAC
Source organism: Erythroxylum squamatum (assembly GCA_025629845.1). Classification (NCBI taxonomy): domain Eukaryota; kingdom Viridiplantae; phylum Streptophyta; class Magnoliopsida; order Malpighiales; family Erythroxylaceae; genus Erythroxylum; species Erythroxylum squamatum. The sequence continues at coordinate 19,216,060 of JAOTBA010000007.1, forward strand.
TCCATCTCCTCTGCTACCTCAAGAAAACTACAGCCTATCAACTTCTGTATCCATTACAACCAACAGTTCCCCTCCAAGTTTTCTCCAACTCCAACTGGGCCAGATGCAATTATATCCGAAGTCCCTCACCGGCTATTGCGTTATGTTAGTCGCTGCTTTAGTCTCCTGGAAAACCAAAAAACAGCGAACTGTCAATCGATCTTCCGCAGAGGCAGAGTACAAAAGCATGGCCAGCGCTCTATGTGGGACTCGTTGGATCACCTACTTACTCCAAGACATGCAGTTTCTAGCCTCTCTACCTATCCCCCTACATTGCGACAATACAGCCGCCGTTCACATTTCAAAAAACCCTGTGTTTCATGAACAAACTAAGCACGTTGAAATCGACTATCACCTCGTCCGTAACGCTATCACCTAAGGCTTCAACTCCCCCTCCTACACTCCATCCTCCTCACAGGTAGCTAACTGCCTCACCAAGCCTTTATCAACCCTGGACTTGTCTTCGAACGTCGTCAAGTTGGGTCTGCTTCCACCGCCATCAACTTGAGGGGGGCTGTCGACAGGCCCATACCATCACATTCCGCACCAGACAAACGAACCGCACGCAACAAGAAGCTGTACATAATCATGCAGAATATTTGTTCATTAGATGAGAGAATGTTTTATTCTTTTGTACAGAACTATCTCCTATATATATATATCAACATTCACTAAATAAAACGTTGTCTTCGAATTCTCCGCGAAGAATTATCATACTTGGAAATTGTTGGAGAGAACATTTACGCCGAAAGACTAAAAGGTAGATCAGCGAAAAGGATTGGAGTGATCGGCAATGATGATGCGTGAAACAGGCAAAACAACCCCTTGATCGATAGTGATGATGTAGACAACCTCTTTTGTTAAGTTTCCGACAAAGAGAGAGGACAAATTTTGGGATTAGAAATAAATTTAAATTTATGGAAATGATTTTCTTTTTTTTTTCTGAAAATCCACGTAAGCCACGTGTGTTTTTTACATGGCATTTTAAATCCACTTGGCCTCTCCAAACGGATGTTTTATGTATCGAATCAACGCATTTATGACACTGCCAAATTTTTCCAAAATGGCCTAATATTAAGCAGACTCGATAACGGTTAGACCTTAATTGAGTAAGTTAAACTGTTTAGCCCTAAATTGATCAAACCCAAAAAAAAATTGGCCCAAATTTGGGCATTTGGCCCAAAGAATCATGCATAGTTACTGTGCACTGAACCAGATTGATCGTAATAACTACTGCCAAATTGAGAGTAAAAAATCATAATGCAGCACATTTGTGATACACAAACTATGGAGATGTAAGGGGCAGGGAGGACTTTTTACACGATATTGTGCCTTACAATGGTGACTTTGCCGGAGTACCTGGATCACGAGGGTACTTCTGAGGAGTAGGACGATCTTTGGAACATATGATGGCACTTCGCCGCCCAAAAGGACTCTGTGATTGTACTACATGCAGCAGAGATTTATTATCATCAAAAAGGCTTACACTGAGATTGAACTCATAGGTGAGAAAAATATCTTACTTCAATGTTACAGCAGAAATGAGCATTCAAATTATGGAAAAGAAAAGCATTTTGTGCACAAATAAACAACTGAATGCCAGATCAGATATTCTATCAGGAGAGTAACAAAAAAGAAAAGGAAGGCCAAGTTAAAATAGTGTTGGTGGCCTGGATCGGTGTTAAAGTTAATAGGACATGAATTAACAAATCAAACTAACAACTTGTTTAATTCTTTACCAACTAAAAATATGGAAACAGAGGTAACTTCTTGGATGATGAGTTCGTTTCAATTGTTTAATCGCACATTAGGCAATTGAATAACTCAAAGATATATATACCTGAACATAGCTGCAATACAGATGCTCCCATCAATTGGATAGATCTTTCTGCATTTCTAACTTCCTCCTGCCAACATGTGGAACATAGGATTGTTACTGATTGCTCCTCCAAATGAACAACTTGCAAAAAATTTACAGAGTTGCAAATTCTTCCTTGATTTGGGTCATTTCAAATACATAAATATATCTGAAATTATTTCCGAACCCAGTTAGAATAAGAAATAATATTTCACAATAAAAACATTAACTGCATCAAGTTAGTTGTCAAAATCTAAATAACACACGTTTTGTGATTTACAATTACATACTTGAGGATCGTGGCCCTTTGCTGCTACAAATAACCCACCAACACGAACTAGAGGAAGACAATACTCCGCTGAGGAAGGAAAGAAACGAAACCTCAACTTCAAAAGTAAACAAAGATATAGAAATACATCGCACAAGACAATACCAGTTTACTAAATTGTAGGAATTACCTAAAATTCTCATTTCAGCAACAGCTCTTGCTACTGCCACATCAAATTTCTCTCTAAAACAAACGTTGTGCGCAATGCTCTGTCCTAAGTCAAGGTCCAATATGATAAATATCAAAGTAACAAAACCAAAACTATAAATATTGTCAATTCAAAATGGCCTAGTATCATAAACCACACGCATTTTCACATAATAGTTAAACAGCATAAACTTTATACGATAAAATGTCATTCTCCAAACAACCAAGCAATAAAAGAACGAGGAAACGAAACCTCTGCTCTTCCCCTGACAACTTTAACATTTGACAACCCAGTAAAGCTAACTGCATGCTCCAGGAAAACGCAACGCTTGTTCATGGATTCCAAGAGGGTTATTCTCCAATCTAGAACCAGTTAAAAGACAAAAAGCTTTGTTAAGAAAGACTAGCATTGAACAGCATTCCACAGTAAGTAGTAGTAACCCACAAAGGGGAGAATAAAAAAGCACCTGGACAAGCAATAGCCAAAATCAAACCAGGAAGCCCGGCACCAGTTCCCACATCAACAAGAGTAACATTGTTGACTGATTTGTTGCAAGGCGAAGGATAACAATTCGTAATCGGGGGTATTAGTGCGAGAGAGTCCTCCACGTGCCTTTCCATGACGTCTTCCACCTCCGTGACTGCAGTAAGGTTCATCCTCTGAAAGGTGACCATGATCAATCGGTTCGTAAGATCATAAGTTGTCAGTGCATGCGTATGTCTGAGAGAGAGAGGAAAGAAACCTGGTTCCATTCAAGGAGAGCCTCAACGTAGAGGTGAATCTGGTCTTTCTGAGTAGCACTTAGTGTTTGGAAAAAAGAGGAATCATAAGATTTAGAGATTCCGGCGGTTGATAGTGATTTTGCATCGATTCTGCGAGAAATGGAACAGACTTGTAGTCTTGAGATTGGAAAGTGTTCGACGAAAGTCCCAAAAGAAAAAGGAAATGAGACGTTGAGAATTTTAGAGCGCCAAATCATCATCCTCTCGCATTGCCAAGCTTCGGTGCTCCTAGCAGGAGGGACATATAATTCAATGAACGGCGTGGGCTTGTTTAGCACCTTAGGCCCAGTCCATTAGCTGAACAGTGTGTAATTTGAAATTGAGAATTTTAACCTATTTTTACTTTATTAACTCTTATTGTTAAAAATATATTAGTTTATTAATTAATTAATCAATTTTTATAAATTAATAAGTTCTTATAAACTAAAATAAATTAATTAATTTTTATTTAACAATTTCTTTTTTTAATTAAGCTTCAAATTTTTTATAAATGAGGATAATCGATTTAAAAGATATTTCAAAGTTTTTAATTTTGCTCTTTTTTTAGTTAATTTTATGATAGTCTAATAACGATTGAACGTTTTAAATATTAAACATATAATCTTACGATGCGATTTTAAAACATGAGATAAAATGGTTAATTAGCGAAAATCACTACATGAAAGATTTTATTTTCGTGACCAATTTTATCTTTTTTATCAAAATATATGCTAAATCATTACTTATAAAACGAAATTAAAACAAAAATATTTATAACGTGACATGATTATGTCATATTAAACTAAGTACGTGATATATGACATGCTTATATTCTTTAAACTTATTGTTTAATATATAATTTTTGTGCATAAACACACTAATGACGGTTAATACAAAGTTTTAGCATTATATTATACTTGATATAATTCCTTTTTTATAATAAGAGTATGCTTGTTTTTACTTCAATTTTTGTTCGTTTTTACATTAAATAAATATATATTATTTAATATTAATTAAGAATTATGACTAATATAATTAATCAATTTATTTTATTTTTATAATTTATTTAAATTTATATTTTGCAAAATCAAATATCATAATTATTTAATAAAGATATTTTAAATTTATATTTTTGCAAAATCAAATATCATAATTATTTAACTCTTAAGTAAAAAATGATAATCAATTATTAATTAATAAAAAATTAAAGTATTATTTTAGTGATTTTAGGGCCATAATAATCAAAATTACCTAAAATCTTTATGTTTAGACCTTATCAAAAGCTTGAAAAATAACTTACTAGGATTGTAATCAATTTTAATCAAAATTTGTTGAGAACTTCGTTCAACCTAATAATTAGACCCAATTTTAACTCCATGTATGGTTATATTATATCATATTGACTCAGGTGTGGACTTTTTCACATAAAAAAGGAACCTTTTGTTAAAATAGAAGTGACGTAGATTATTCAAGAATCGAAGTCGATGTGTTTTATAAAAAGAAGATATCAACGAACTTCTATGAAATAGTTTTACGGAATTCAGCCAATTTGTTCGATTCGGCAGTTCGATCTATGATTTATTATTTATGGACATTGATAAGATCCTTCTTTTTAGTTTAGTAGCACTTTTAGATTACATATTCTTAACCTTAAAGTAACATCACTGCTCCTAACATTATTACAACACTATACATGAGATTTTGACCTCATGCAGCTCCTTGAAGATTATAAAAAATCTAAGGGCCTGTCAATCTTTAAATAATCTCAACTGAAAATGGTCGTGGATTAACCTGAACCTGACTTGCAGTTTTATCTTGTCAATATGTGAGGGTAGTTTTGTGGATGATGTAAATTCTTATGACACCCCAAAAGTAGTTAAGACCCATTCTACATATTACAGTAGAACAGAAAAAATTACCGGCATAAGATAAGGATATTAGTTAGGGTGGCTGATCATGAAATCTGTAATTTGCTTCCAGCTGCAATTACAATGATGCATGTGGGCAGATTAATGACGGTGTCACTTAAATCAACTAGCTAGTACTACGTTTATTACTTTGAAATGGTCCAATTCATGACGCTACCATACTTGGTATGATTCTGCATCATTTCTTACGTTATTTTAACGTAATATGACTTCAACCTCGTGGGTTGAAGTTAGCCATACAGTAATTGTTAGGATTACTCCTAGAAAACAATGTCTTTATCAAATGTAAAGACAAGGTTACGTTCAATTGTTTACAGAACAAGAGGTCTTGTGCACTGAATTTATCCTTTTTTTTAATATAAAATATGTGATTTTATATAATCCTAATATAATTCATGTTGTAATTATATAATATGTCTGAACTGACCCTTACTGAAGTCGTGGGTAAAAATAGAAAGGTCTAGCGTGAGTGGATCAGAGTAAACTGACACTCTTTAAAGTCCTCGCGCCTAACCCCCAAAACCCAAGTTGTAGGCCGACAGCTTTAGCCAAAATTTACGACTCGTAGATACAAAAAAATTTCACTATAAAACCGTAGGATTGTCATACCCATAGGGTCTTTCAGTAAAAACTCCTACCGTAACAATCGACAAGAGGAGCCAATCTTTACAGTGTGTAAGATACTAGTAGATTTGGTCACCTTCAAGTATTTTCCTAATTTGTTGATTGAAAATTTATTTACTAATTGTGGTAGACAGTCTATCGATTTTTTTTTTCAGCATCAACTCTCTTTGTACTTTCTGCATATGGGTTTAAAGGAAACAGCCTCTTTACACTGTAGGGGTAAGGCTGCGTACTATTAAACCTTCTTATACTCCGCTTTATTGTAGGGCTTTAAGTTGAATATGATAATGATGATGATGATAAATTGATAATATAATTCACGTATTTAAAAGAGTAATTCATGTGATAATACTAATTATTTTAAAAGAGCTTTTAATTTAAAAAATGAGATAAATTACATCTTTAAAATAATGATTAAGAATACACACATGTTAAAATTTAAAAGTTTAATTTTAAATTATTTATTTATAACATATAAATTATAAATTATATTGTATATCTAATAATTTATTTATTACGTAACTATAAGACAATAAGAGCTTCAAAAAAAAAACTATAAGACAATAATAGAATTATTAGTGTCACCGTCAACACTCTTGAAATTTAAGCGAGATCTAGGAAGATTTGATAATAAAGAAAGATTGTTTTCGACAAGACAATAATATAATGTTAGTAACAAATATCTAAAATCAGTTAAGCTTCGAATATTCTCCAATTTTATTAAATAATTTTTATAAATTACTTAATTTAAAAATTATTATGTCTAATACATGCTTCAAATTCTTCTGTTATGAAATAATATTTATTTGATAATTTTATGTTATCCTTCTTTCTAAGATTATAATCCATTCTTCAGGCACTAACCCACGTGAGCTCATATCATCTTTGTCCTTGAAAGCCAGTTTAGTTGTAATGTCAACTGATATTTACACAGAGAAGTAGTAAAATGTACGCTACATGAAATATAAACAATGAGAGAAAAAGGAGTATTGCTTTCCATAACAAGACAACCTCAATCTGTGAAATCTCACCTAAGACAAGCTCGAGAGCATGTGATTGATCAATTTAGTCAACTGTTGGAATAAATCATCGCAAGAAATTCCAAACAGCCACCTCAAATTCTCTGTTCCGTTAAATCTTATCCTCCACACATTTACGTGAAACACTATAACCTCAGGTGATCCGCCAAGCAACTGTCCCTTTCTCCATAACAAATCCAAAAATAAAATTCAGAACGCACATGTCAATTGAAAGCCGAATCTAACTTGTAAGAATTAAATTAATTTGATAACCATACTAAGCTACCTCCAAACCCTACACGTTCAAATCACTTCCTCTTCGATCGTCATCTCGTCGACCAAGTCTCACTCTTTCTCAACTCAAGATCCATTCTTTACCACCACAGCATAAATCTACCAACCAGCAGCTACTACCCACAACAGCTTCAGAGCTACTACCCAAACTTCTTTCCTTTTCTGAAGGAAGAAGAGAGAAGACGGGTCAGTTCACTGATGGCCAAAAATGGCAAACACAAATGGAAAATCTTCCATCGTCGCTCTCCGAAACCAACCGACCCACCAAAAGAGTTCCTTTGCCCCATATCCGGGTCGTTGATGTCTGACCCGGTTGTTGTCTCCTCTGGCCAGACTTTCGAGCGCGTCTCCGTTCAAGTCTCCCGCGACTTGGGCTTTATTCCGGTGCTTGACGATGGCACAACCCCTGATTTCACCACCGTCATACCCAACCTTGTCATCAAGTCAACGATTCTAAGCTGGTGCGAAAAGTTGGGTGCTGGAAAACCTCGAGCACCGGATTACGCTGCCGTGGAAACCATCGTCCGTACGAAGATGAGAGAATCAAATTTGTGGAAATCGAATCAGGATCCTATTTTGAGGGTCTCGGAGGTGGAGTTATTAAAGGGCGTGATGGAGAGCCCGCCGGTGATTTTCTCTCACGCAGTGACGGAGATCGCCCACCGGCCACACCACTGTTACTCGAGCTCCTCCGAGGAGTCGGTGATAGTTAACGCCGAATCGTCGCCATTCACTCCACTGCCGTTAGAGACCCGACCGGCGTGTTACACTTCGTCGTCGAATTCGTCATCCGAAATCACCCAAACGGAAACCCTAGCTCAAAGCCAAACATTTTCTTCCGAAGAGGAGGAGATAACAACAAAGCTTATGAGCACCGAAGTGCACGAGCAAGAACAGGGAGCAATTTCGCTTAGAAAATTGACAAAAACTAGAGAGGAAAGTAGGGGTTCTCTCTGCAGTCGTCGACTGCTCGAGGCTCTTCGTCCGTTGATCACCTCACGCTACGCCGTCGTTCAAACCAACGCTGTCGCTTCTCTAGTTAACCTCTCTTTGGAGAAAGCAAACAAGTTGAAGATCGTACGGTCAGGATTCGTTCCTCCATTGATCGAGGTGTTAAAAGCTGGAAACGAAGAGTCACAGGGACACGCAGCCGGTGCGCTCTTTAGTTTAGCCTCAGAGGACGAGAACAAAATGGCAATAGGAGTCTTGGGCGCGTTACAGCCATTGATGCACTCACTGAGATCGGAGAATGAGCGTACGCGCCACGACTCGGCCATGGCTTTGTACCACGTGAGCCTAATGCGGACCAACAGAGCAAAACTGGTCAAACTCGGCGCCGTACCGACGCTGCTTGGTATGGTGGAATCGCGGCAATCTGTGAGTCCCGTGTTGCTGATTCTCTGCAATTTGGCTGCGTGCGACGAAGGGAGATCAGTGATGCTAGACGCGAACGCGGTGGCGATATTGGTGGAAATGTTGAGGGAGGAGGCGACGAGAGAGAATTGCGTGGCGGCGTTGTGGGCGCTGAGCCGTGGGAGCCTGAGGTTTACGGGTTTGGCTAAGGAGGCGAGAGCAGCGGAGGTGTTGAGAACGGTGGAGGAGAGAGGAAATGAGAGAGCGAGAGAGAAAGCGAAGAAAATGTTGGAGATGTTGAGGGGGAAGGATGACGAGGAGGAGGAGGTTGATTGGGAGGGTCTTCTTGGACTGGGCGGGTTCCATCGGACCCGGCACCTGCGAAACGGGCATGGTCGGAATACCAGTAATTTCTGACCTTGGTTGTATAATTGATAATTCTCGTAAAGACGGGGGATGTGTAAATTAATGATGGTTTTTTTCTTTGATGTAATGATTAAAGTTTTGGGATAATGAAGGAAGGGTTTTTTGTTCAGTTGTTGAGAGTTAGTTATAGGATCAACAGTTTGTATTAGTTTCTTAAGATTTGAATCTTTAGCTTTATTCATGGTTGATGTATAAACGTACATGGAATTTGCATAAGGGGGTTAAAACGTTTCTGTAATTCAGCCTCTGTTCTACTTCTGTTGTGTATTCTGTACTTTTCCCAAAGATGGCTCTGCCCTTGGCCACTAATATAGATGATGATAGTTATACAGCAAGCAAACCTTAAACTGTCACTTTCGGCTGCAAATGCCGGTGGTTTGTTGATTTGTTTAAGAAGGTATTAATGGATAAGGAACAAGCGGTCGATTCTCGATTATTATTACAAGAGTAATAGTTTAATATCTAATTTTTGGAAAATTCTTCATACTTTTCATTCAGCAGAGGAATGAAACTTATTCTTTATAATGATTTTTTTTAATATTTTTAATTTTAATTAATTAATTAAAATATAATTTATTTATTTATTAAAATATTATAATTAATTAATCAATTAAAATATGATTAATTAATTATAATTAAAATAATATAATTAATTAAAATATAATTTATTCATTAATTAAAATATTGTAATTAGTTAATTAATTAAAATATAATTAATTAAAATATTATTATTAATTAATTAGTTACAATATAATTAATTAATTAAAATATAATAAATTTTTATTTCCCAATATCTTTTACAAACCAACCACTGTCAATGGGAATAATAATCATTTTTTCTCTTAACCAACAATCATAATTATAATAATAATATTCATTTACATTTCTATTATTATTCTTTCATGCAAACCAACCGGCCCCTCAACTAACTTTGAAGCTTTTAATCCCAGTTCAGTTCCTCTTACCATTGGTTCTTTGACCTTGCCAATTAGAACTCAAAAACATCAACTGCCCTTTTTTCCCAATCTTGCTTAATCATTCATCTTTCAATTAAAGAGTAGTGCATCTTCCGTCAAGAAATTAGGGTTAAATAAAAACAAAACTTTTCATTTAATTTTTGGTTAATTACAAAATAAAATCTCAATTTTACTCAGTTTCACAATACTAACCCAATATTTAAAAAGTGACAATAAAATACCTCAACTTTCTATTTTTTGAAAAACATCCGAAGGTTAATCTTTCTATTAATGTTGGCCAATAACGTCTGATTTTTTATATGCCACGTGTCTAACACGTGACCTAATTTTTTTCAAGTCATTTATTTAAAAATCATATAAAGTAAAAGTAAAAGTAAATTAAAGATTAATTAATTAAAACAAAAACTAAATGATAATTAAATTCAACTATAGACTGTTGTCTTGGTTCTTCATTTTTTTAGATACAACTCTCATCTCTTGTGATTGTGTGTCAATTCAAGATACGACCCTCCTCTCTTGTGGTCGAAGCTTCCCATTTCCAAAGAGTTACCCCATGGGTCCTAAGTTAATTAAATTTCAATTATCCTTTGTTTTCATTTTAAAGAAGTTTTCTGAGTAATGGGCGTATAACTTATCAAAATGTTGATCTTAAGAACAGAGTGTTTGTTCCAAAGAGTGTTTGATCTTTGGAACAGAGTGCTTGTTTTCACTATCACTCTCATGCTTGTTAAAAGGTTCACCATCGTTGTCATACTCCCGCTGCCTATTATAATGCTTGTGATTACACTATTTTCCATTGTATATTACTGTTATAACCCCATTACTTTACTCTTAATTTTCTTGTTCACATTTGCTTTAACTAGCTTGGCTAACTTTCTTAGTTGGATCCCTTAGTTCATTCCATTACTAAAGTTTTGCTCCCCAGTATGCTTATGGCTCTCTTGCTTTCTCTCATAACCTCCCTGCCCTCCTTTCCAGCTTCTCAAACTTCAAACATTTTTGTTGTCCCCTCCTTTTTCTTCTCACCTAACTTCCTTTCCTCTGTACTTAAACCTTTTTTTATAAGTTTTTGCAAATGTCCATGTTGGGGCCCAAACCTTTCTTGGAAGTTAGGACTATTAAATGAGAAATTATTGACAATTAATTATGTGTAAAGAAAGGAGAATTTATGAAATTGAAAAGAAATGGAAAAAAATACAAGATGGATTGTATGAGAATTTGGGAGTTAAAAGCTGGGAAATTATGATTTTTAGGAGATTAAATAGAAAGAGATTGATTGAATCAAAGTTAGAGGATGGGTTAAAGGTTATGAGTTCGATAATTTTTTAAACATGGTTCAGTATTTTGCCAAATTCAGGACCTGTAGAGATCCAATTGAGCTGATTCTTGAGGCAAAATAAAATTGAGATATGGAGCTACAAATCATCTGAAGGGATCGAATTTCAATTTATCCCCTAAGATATTCAATTTATGAATTGAAGTTAGGTTTTGAGTTCAGTCTCGGTTTTGTGATGGCCTGACAGTATTTTGGCCACAACTCCTTCGTTTCTAAACCGAATTGAGCGTTTTTGGTGGCGTTGGAAACGTAAGACATAGAGGAACATTTCTCTAGAAGGAAGTTTTAGCAAATTCCTTCAAATTGATGATTAAAATTTGTCCTAAAGTAGCATGAAGTAAAATAAAATATGCAGGGGCACTTTAGGTACATCACTTAATGAGGTAAGTTATAAGGCAAAGGAGGAGGGACAAATGGGTCTTTATCCTTTCATTAATGACATGGCAACTTAAAGAAGAGGGGCTGTCGGTTTTGAACAAATGAAGCACGAAAATAAGGAAAGAAAACAAGAAGAAAGAAGAGAGAAGGAGGAGAACTTCGGTGATGGGAGAAGAAGAAGATCGTGGAAAGCTAGGGCAAAGACAGATTTTCGTGGAAAGGGGAGAAGATTCAAGCTTTCAAGGTTAGTTTTTCATCTTTTCATCTTGTTATTGAAGAAATGTGTTGAGGTGTGAGAATGGAGAAAAACCTAGAGAGAGAAATGGTTGGAGGAAGAAGATGATGGTTGTATTTCAAAGGGGTTTTGGGTTCTAAGCTTAAT
>JAOTBA010000007.1:19264695-19277280 GCA_025629845.1 Erythroxylum squamatum
CTACTACTACAACAACAACTACTACTAATACTACCCCTCCTCCTCCTCCTCCTCCTCCTACTCCTACTCCTACTCCTACTACTACTACTTCTGCTATTACTATTATGATTTTTATTTTTATTTTTTTGTTTTTGTTTTTTATTCTTTATTTTTTCTTTTCATATGGATCATATGAAAGCCTCTCTACCAGCTGGGGATAAGGTTGCGTACTAATGGGTGGTGTTGCTGTTAGATTATAATTCAGTGCAAGCATTTAGAAACATAAATAATTATTGAACAATCTAGTTAGTACTTTTGGTTACTTTAATTTATTTATTGAACTTTCTTGAAATTGGAAATTGCTTAACATGAGAGTGATTGAAATTTATTGAGATAAGCAAAAAGTTAAGTTTGAAAATATTCGATATACATAAAACATTCATAAATTATACTAGTATTTTACTTTGTTTTATGCTTAAATTGTGTTGGCTAAATTAGTTTATATTATGTTTCTAGATAATTGAGAAGATGTTACCATATGATGAGTTATGTCAAGAATTTGGAGAAGATTACAAACGGAAACATAAATTCTTGTTAAAAATGACCATACGTCAGTTTGTGCTCATCTAAGAAAATCTGAAGATAAAAAATGAACAGATATATGGATTCAAGGGATACTGGTCTGACACAAAAAAGTATAAAGAGATACACAATATGCGACGTGGTTGTGTATCACCTCATATATTGACCTAAGATCTGGGTATGCCCCTCTCAAAAAAGGAAAAAAAGAAGATACATGGTCATGTTCTAGATTGTATTCATGACGGACAAAACATATAAAAGGTAACAATATCAAAAGCTTATGGTTAGTCTTTAGGAGAGAAAACAACCCTGTTATGATAAGCTTGACAGCCATTTTTGATAGAGAAAAGATTAGATATCATCCCAACAAATCAGAGCTAAATGACATACAAAGATTTCATCTATAAACTCTTTCCACTAGAGATAATGTTGTACTTTCCTATAAAAAATACACTTTTAATAAACAAAAAAGATGCAAAATAAGATTTAAGAAAGAAATGAAGATAAAAATTTTAGTACTACTCTAGTACCAAGTTGTTGGCACAAAATAGTCCCAAGTCTCAAGATATCCGGATACTATTTTGATACCTAACTATTGAAACAGGATATCCTTGGGACTTAAGATGTCCCAGTACCTGCTCTACAGATAGATAACTAGCCATCGTTCACCCATCTATAAACAACCTATCAATCTATGACCATCGAATGTAACATATCCTAAGTAAGCCACAACTTCTCGATTTGTAACAATTTTCACAACATCTTATCAGCTAGTCTCAATTTAATTAACACATTTTTTTGTGGAATTAATAGGTAATACACCTTACAAAATGTAACAAAATATAAGTTTAAACACCTTGTACTTCATTAATTATTTTTGAAATAAATATATATAATTCATATATGTAACTATTAATCTTTAATTTAATTAATTTCTAATTCAAAATAAGAGTTGCTATAAAATAATTTATTAGTAGCAAAATAGTACATTGTTCTAAGAGTACAGTTTAAGGTTATTTTTACTTCAATTTCAAACTTAACTAATTGCTAGTTTAATTTATTCCTTAATTCGCTCTTCAGATCTAGAAATTGCAAAATTTTATTACACTAATTTAAGAAAATTTCCAACCCAATTACGCTTAATAATCCAATATTATTCCCTTTTTTACTTTATTCTTAATTATTAAAATAATATCCTTACTAACCTAACCACCATAATTATTAAAGTATCTTTAACTAATTAAAAGTCTTATTTTACCCTCGTTTATTTCAATTAATACTGAAATACCCTTCTTGGAAATAAATTCCAGTTTTATCCTTAATTATTTGCATTTCCTATTTTGCTCCTTAATGCAACTTAAATTTTCTAGAAATGTCATATTCTTCACCCTCTCCTCTTCTCTTATCTCGTCTTCTTTTCTCATTTTCCAGCCACTTTTTCTCTATTTTTTAAATCTCCTTCTATCACTTTTATTTGTCTCAAACAACCACAACATGCAATCCAACTATTAACTAGTGTAGGGTGATCAAAAATCACAAAAAGACATAAAATAGATGTTAGAATTTTACCTATATGTTAAGAATTTTGAGGTAGTTAATCTCCACAATTGCTGCAAAACAACCAAAATAAGAGAATGCATAAGAGAAGTGTCACAAAAATGGTACATTAAGACACATATCAGCTGGAAATAGTTAAGAGAAAAATGAAGAAGAAGGCTTTATTGGTGTGTTTAATTTATTTCCAACTAATGACTTCTCTTCATACTCCTCTATTTAATGGTTTTGCGGACTAGGCTGTTGGGTTTTGTTTTATCTTGTTGGCTTTACAATTAGGTCATAAGCAATATCAGCTTAATTTATGCCTTTTTGGGAACATACTGAACACGAAGATGCTCCTGAAAGAAAGGAGGTAACTTTTTGAGAAGGTTCTGAGTTCTGACATGGTTTCCAAAGTACAATGACGCTGGCTTAACAAGTTACATAGCTTCGATTTATGTCACATATGTTTTGTATCAATTTTAATTTGCCATTATTAAAAATTATTCAAAATAATTTTGAGTATTTTATAAAATAAAAAATGTAGTAGTATTATCTTTCACTAGAAAGTAATTATTTCTCTTTAGATATATGTTCACTTCTCACTGTCAGTCAGTCACTCTACGAAAAGAGCAGGTTAGAATAGTAAAGCCCTCTCACTTAGGTCTTAATGGTCGCGGGTAGTCAGACTCATGACTAACAAAGATAATAAACTTATATCATTTGGAATGCAAAACCTTTATCATTCCACATTTGCAAAGGAGGGCCTCTAAGCAGAGGTAGATTTAGATTCAAGTTATGTTTGGTTGCGTAATGTTTTTATCGGAATGAAATGATTTATAATGGAATGAGAATGGATATAATAATAGAAATTTGTTACTTGGAAGGGATGAAAGGATTCATAATGTGATATAGTGAAATGTTGTTTGGAAGATAAATAAAATAGAATGTAATATATGTATAACAATAATGAATGTCTATTATACCCAGGGGCGGATCCAGAAATTTTTTTGAGTGGGGGCAAAATTTTAATAGGGATAAAATTTTATTTTTAATGGGGACAAAATTTTAATAGGAGTAAAATTTTATTTTTTTTATGGGGGCAAAACTTTAAAAAAATAATTTTTTAAAAAAGAAATCTATTGGAGGCAATGGGGGCAAGTGCCCCATTGTAGACCCGCCACTGATTATACCCAACACAAATAATGAGATGTATTGTCTTGCTACTTGTTTTGTTAGGGTTGAGGGTATAATTGGTATTATAAAAATTATTGAGGATATATTAGGTAATACATATTTATCATTTTAGGCTATGTTTGATAGGGAGTCAGTAATGAAATGAAATGTAATGTAATATTATTCTCTGGTTTAAGAGGAGGGTTTATAATGGAATGAAATGAAACATGATGTAAGGGAAGAGTTTTACATTACACTATATTTCCTCCTAAACAGTAAAAATAAGTTACCTCCGATTTAAGAGGTTTAGGATGAAATGTAAGCTGATAAATATGTATTGTCTAATATACCCTCAATAATTTTTTATAATACTAATTATACCTTCAATCCTAATAACAAGCAACAAAATGATACATCTCATTATTTTTATCAAGTGTAAAATAGTCATTTATTATTATTATACATACATTACATTTCATTCTATTTATCTTTCAAACAATATTTCACTATATTATACTATAAACCCTTCTATCTTTTTCAAACAACAATTTTCTAATATTACATCTATTTATGTTTCATTCCATTATATTCTATTCATTCTATTAAAAACCTTACGTTTAACTAAACATAGTTTTAAATTTTATCCTAAATTTTTCAAATCAAACATAACTCATTTTTACTGATAAAATATAATATAATATAAAACTCTCTTTTTTTTATTATATTATATTTTATTCTATTCATTCTAATATAAATCTTCCTCCTAAATAATTAAATAATATTAAGTTACATTTCTTGCCATTACTAGCACCAATCGTAGCATCACTTGACCGTCGAAGATTTGGCTGCTAACTTCACAAAAAACGAATTGGGCCCACTTGCACGCTCACGGCTCACTCTTCAGGAGAAGGAAGAATCAAAGCAAAAATGGCGTTCCTGTTCACAAATTCCATCATTTCTTCTCACCTCCGATCTCACTCTCAGGTACTTCCTTATCTTCTACATCTATTTTCTACGCCTGTATATTGGGTCTTTTGATTCAGTTCAATTTCTTATGTTGTGCAACTTTTAATGGAACAAATTGAAGAAGACGGAGAACCCTCTATCAATTTCACGTCGTGGTTTCCATGTTGAAATGGGGCAACGTGAGAAAGCTGTGAGTTTCGTCTCTGTCTCTCTCTCTGTGCCGTTGTGTGCTCGTATTAAGTCCTGTATATGTATATGTATATATGTATATGGATTTTTAGTAGACAAGAGGGTTCGAGATAAGCGCGTTGATAGAGTTGAGTAGGTATGCTGAGCTTTATTAGGTATATTACACCTGGTTTCCGATTTATCAATTGGGTTTTTGTTTCTATCGTGAATTGAAGATGTTGAAGAAATTTTTGTGGTATAATTTTTTCGTAATTGGGGTATGAAAAGTCTTTCAGCTTGTGGATTTCCTGTCTTTTGAGTTTTGCTTGCTTCTTTAGGGATCATATACAACTTGGTTAGTATAGCTAATTTAGTTTCTTACATTAAAGAAACGATTCAAAGCTTTATACTGTTTGAAGGACCAAATTTTGGCAAAGATAAACAAATTAGGAAAGAAAAATGAATGGAAAAGGTGTAAAAGGTAGATGCTTGGTCATCATTAGTAGTTTTATTCGTAAAAGCAAAGAAGGCAGTTTCTGAAGCCTAAATTGTGGCAGAGTGGTTGATAATGTTTTCCTTTATGTTTATTTCTGAGTTATTTTGCTGGTTAATTTATTACCTTGCAGCTCTTGGCAGAAGACCCAGCACTCAAGCGATTCAAATCTCACAAGAAAAGTGTGAGGACGCTCAAAAGAGTTGGAGATGTCCTCACAATTGTTGTTGTGGCAGGTGAGCTAGTTCCTTTACTATGACATGCAGCCATTCATTTGTTTGTGATCTTCTTATTCTACTTAGGAAAAATCATGTCGTTAACATTTAACAATTTGCAAATTTGGGACTAGTTAATTCCTAACCAGTCATAGTGGTTTCTTAGATATACAGTGAGAAACGACTTCCATGAAAAATCCAAGAGTTTGAAAGAATCCAGTGTCGTATAAATTTCATCTGAAACTGAAACGGTTGTGAGTTTCACGCGGAGCATGTTTAAAACCAAGTTTTTTTGTTCGTGCAATTTAGGCCTTTTGAAGTTGACTTGGGCCACGGACTAAATGTCCTGCAATCTGCATATTAAAGATTTACAAAGTTCTAATTCCAGCTTCCTGAGAAAGCACAAAATTGTATTTGTTTGATTGAAGCAAATCAAGTCCTGAAATTGTCTTTACTGTTGTTAGCTCCAATTCCAGCTTCCTGAGAAAGCACAAATTGTATTTGTTTGATTGAAGCAAATCAAATCCTGAAATTGTCTTTACTGTTGTCAGTTCTAGTTTGCTAAAAGTTGTATTCCCTTGGTGGTTGTACACGAGAAATTTTCTAAATTTGCTGCATGGTAGTAAATACATTAAACCTAATCCATTTTGCACAGTTGATTTGTTGGATTCCAGTGTCTTTGTTTGTGACACATGACTGCTGTTCCATCTGCCACCTACAAGAACTCGGTGTAGGAGCTTCAGTTCTATTCGGGTTTCTTTGTTGGTTTAAACATGAACAGCTGGTTGACACAAATGAAAATCTGTGCATGTTGTCAGGGGAATCACCAATGGTTGCAGCATTCTGTCATGGTTTTCTTGTTGGCAATTTTATGGACTAAGACCTCTCTGTTTTTGTTTATTGAATGTGTCTCAGGGTGTTGCTATGAAATTTATGTCAGAGCAGTAACGAGGGAAGAAGCTAGGAAACAAGTGAAAGAAAGCGCATAAGGGTGACACCCTCACATCTGTCTTTCAGATTTCTGAACAAACATTAGATATCTCGATTAATAAGAAGTATACTTTTTCCTGTGATCAAATCATTTGCTTTTAAAGCTACCTATCGTTCTCTGCTGAATGGAAATCACCGATGAAATAATATATATCTCTAGATGATAGCCGTTATACTTGTTTTATATTCAAATCACTGTTTTTTGTATTGGGCTAATCTAATCGACAGGATTAAGAAGAAAAGTGTAACAAATAGTTAAAACGTGAGCAAAATTTGTACTTCTGAGCTGAAGATAATGGAATCCAGGAAAAGCTTTGTAGTTCTACTTCTGCATTTGTGAAAGCCAGACTTTCAAGTACCATGTAGCATATGAGGGTAGAAAAAGAGGACAAAGGACAAGCATGTTGTATCATCTATCCTGGAATTAAAGAAAAGCAACCAGATTCTCAGTAAAAGAATGGCAGGAGAAAGAAAAAGAAGTGGCTAACCCAAATGAATGATAAAGAGTGGTTTAGGCTAATTTGGCAAAACAAGTGTTGGGTGTGGGTAGGCCTATTGGGCGTGATTGCAGTGGCGTGTTCCCTTTTTGTCATTAGTGTTGATATAATAATTCAAAAGATGCCCACCAGGGAGAGGGAGGCCATATGTAAAAGATAGTTGAAATCAACAAGAATGATCTCATCAATCACTTCTATATGTAACTTTATCACATAAAATTTAAAAAGTAAACAAAGAAAGAAAGTTCATTTTTTCACGCAAAATGTTAAAGGGGGAATGAGATATTACGTTGTTAAAAGTTGTGTCTTTATTTAATACCAATATTTTAAAATTTTTAGATTATTAAATAAAAATTAATTAATTTATTTTAGTTTATAAGAATTATTAATTAATAAAATTAACCGATTAATTAATAAATTGAACAACTTTCAAGAATAAGAATTATTAAAATAAATTAAACTAAAAATTAAAAAATTAGACGATTCAAAATTTTTACGATTAGATCAATTAAATTTTTTAATCATTGTTTAATACGCAATTGTCAAATAAAATATATTAGTAGAGTTTTTTCATAAAGTTAAAACACTATATTTTTGCCTTATAAGTTATAACTTTAATTGCAAATTATAAGAAAAAGGAGAATCCGATGAAATTAACATTTTTAATTTCAGGAAAATTAGTTAATAGCTGGGATTAAACTTTTGTTATATTAAACTCATTAAATATTTTGATGAACTATTCTCTCTCTCTCTATATGTATATATATATATATAGTAAAACAGACAAGTGTGGATATAGTATTTACAAGGGTACCCTAACATTAAAAATAAACAAAAGCCTAAACATAAATTTTTATAACGGTGGAAAAGGTAAAGCAGGGGGAGTTTTTGAAAATGGAGAAAGGGTGGGGGTATAAATATAATTGGTAGGTGAGTTGTCCACGTCTTGAATTATTAAACATTTGACCCTCTCTCTTCAATTTTATTACATAAATAACAAAATACAATTATATGTTTCAATTCAATTTTAATCACATATTTATGTATATTTTATATAAATGTATAAATAAGATTTAATAAAATAAAGCATAAGTTGATTAACTAAAACAGAAGATTTGTTCCCTCACGTTACGGTATTAAATTCGTCTCGTAAAAAAAAAAGAAAGTGGTTATAGTATTAAAATAATGCTTAGGGCAAAATTGTTACTCATGCCATTCTTGACTTGTGAGCTTTATAACCAATACCTTGAGGTAAATATTCTTACGAGAAAACAAAAACATAACAAATACTTATCAGAATAAATTAATTACAATATATTTTTAAAAATATTTAATTATGGCTTTTATCTAATTTCGTTAATTAAAAATATTTAATTGTCTTTATTTATCGAATATTTTAAAATTTAATTAAAAAAGAGAATATTAAATAAAAATTAATTGATTTATAAAAATTGATTAATTTACTAAACTGATTAATTAAGTAATAAACTAATCAAATTTTGATAATAAGAATTATTAAAATAAATAAAATTAAAAATCCGCTAAGCCGGTTTAGTTTTTTTAATGAAAGATTAAAATTAGTAAACCGAAACAACCGGGAGACGGTTGGAATTTACGCACTTTGATGTTTTACTTACGTTATAATTTACCAAAATACCCAAATGCTGACAGCTTCTCAATTCCTACGAGTCTAAGGTCTGAAAGTTCACCCACAGACCATTTCCTGTTATCTCTGAGCTGTGATTCTCTTGACTCAGAATTCATAGTTTCTTTTTATTTATTTTTTTCTCACGGGCACTTTCTTTTTGGTGCTGAAGAAGGAAAGGAATAGATCTAAGCTACAAAGAAAGAGGGGGTAGAGATCAGTATGGCACCATTTTTAGGTACGACCCAGAAGTGTAAGGCTTGCGAGAAGACCGTATACTTGGTGGATCAGCTCACAGCTGACGACAAAGTCTATCATAAGACTTGTTTCAGGTGCCACCATTGTAAAGGTACACTCAAGGTGAGACACCCTAACCGTTCTCTGTTTTTTCTTTTATATGTAGTAAATACGTGCAAAAGGAGATGCGTGCATATATCAGAAGAGTTGTAGGTATATTTCGTTTAACATGCTCTTTAGTTTTACTTGATCATGCTCTTACCACTTCACAGTTTGATCGTGTTCCTTTTGTGCTTTGTGATGGATGTTTCGGTGGGAGCTGGCTTCCTGCTTAGTCGGGTATCCGACATGGTTGACGATAGTGTTGTATCGTGTATTTAGTCATTCTGTTTTTCCTATATATTTTTCTTCTTCTGTACTGAAGTCTGAATAGATGTGGTTGTTGATTGAAAACTACCAAGAAGCGATCAAGTTTCTGAAACCTGGGTTCAGTCATCTCTTTTTAAAGTATTCAACTTTTGAATCCGGTTATTCCTTAATGGTGTCCAGTTAAGATTGTCAGTGTTCTCTTTAAATTTCTTTATTCTTTTAACTCATCGTGGTATAATTAAAGAATATGGGACATTCAATTGCCTCTGTCCTCGTTGGTTGAGGGTAGGTCCCTTTGTTTGAGTACTGAAACTGAATCTAGATCCTCATCTTTGACCGGTAAAAGAAGGGCCCGGCAAACGATGGAGGAGGAGGTAGAAGTTGGGACCCTGGATTTGATCTTAGTTAAAATCTTTTCGAGCTTAGACTTGGTAATGTGTAGAGCCAAGCCCCACTATGTTTTGATTTTCTGTCCTGATGAGTAGTTGGAACTAGTAAAGGAAGAACCAAAATTCTTCAAAATTAAACATTGAAAGATACCTTTCCTTGTTATGGAGACAGAGAAAACTGCGTTCTTAGCAATCTTTAAAATGTCAGCTTCAGACGTTAGATGGGGAATATGCATATGGGCGATCATATAACACTAAGTTCTAGTCATCTAGATGTTCAAATTATTTTTCTGAATTATCATGTTTGAATTTTTGCGCACTGCAGTTGAGTAATTACTGCTCCTTCGAAGGCGTTTTGTATTGTAAACCTCACTTTGATCAACTCTTCAAGATGACTGGAAGCTTGGATAAAAGTTTTGAAGGTAATATGTTAAAATCATTGTGACATGTGCCACTACCTGCTTCTTTGTTCTCTCTATTTTATTCTTCTGTTCCTGTTTTCACCAGGTACTCCAAAAACTGTTAGAGACAGATCTGTTGATCAGGTATATGCATGATTTCTTGTTTAAAAACTTCAGCATGTATAAGAACAGATGATTTTATAAGTTTTCTGTTTTCTGAGCATGTTTCACTTTCGGTATAAAACCACACTGACACAGGTTCATAGCAACAGCAAAGTTTCAAGACTGTTTGCTGGAACTCAAGAAAAATGTGTTTCTTGCAAGAAAACTGTTTATCCACTGGAAAAGGTACACATCAAACCTCCTTACAATTAACGAACATTTCTGAATTTATAGAAGAGTGTTATTCCTGTTGCTTCAATGAAGTTTCTGCTTCTTTCAGGTGGCAGTTGATGGAACATCGTATCATAAGACTTGTTTCAGATGCGTCCATGGAGGCTGTCTCATAAGCCCGTCAAACTATGTAGCGCATGAGCAACTTCTCTACTGCAGGCACCATCACAACCAACTCTTCAAGGCGAAGGGGAACTTCAGCCAGCTCATCAAGAGTGCTAAACCAGTAGTTGAGACTGCAGTAGCCGAGTGAGCCCTGAGATGTTTATAGTGGGGGAGTTCAGCTCGTACAGATGTCGAGATAACAAATTGTTTAGTATCGAGAAAATCGTGTTCCATTAGTGGGGTTCCAGCTGGTTGCATCTACTTTTTGAGTGTGTGTGTGATTGTTGAGTGCCTAAGAAATTGGAAGTCTTGGTGTTACTGCCCTTAGTCTATGGGCTAAACACCGAAGTTCTTTCTTTTTTTTGGTCATGTTTGTTGATCATCTATACCATGTTTTTTGCAACTCATATTCATCTGAATCTTCTGCTACATGTTCATACCCTTTGCAAAAGGTGCTCTGTGGCCTTCTCAGAAAAAAAAAAAGTAGATTGCTTCTAAATGGAAGGGTTGATGTTCTCATCTTCTAAGTTGAACAAAAATATGATAATTTGGAAGAATTAGTACAATATCTTGTTTAAACCTAAAGCAAAACAACGACAACATGAACAATAATCTAGTAAAAATTTCGTTAATATACAAGATCTAGAAAGATGTAATAGTTCATATCATGTAGTTCATATAATTCAAAATTAAATGAAGTTTGATCTATCTAAAATTTGTATATTCTAAGGAATCATTTCTAAGATCTAATCAGTTATGAACTTCTATGATATCTATCATCAAACTAATGCTGATGTCAAAAACTGAGCCTAACTTCATCCACAAGCCACTTTAAGGGATGAGATTGTTCAAATATTGCAAGATTTATTACACTCACTCTAATTTGTAGGACATTTTTGTCCTTCTTTATAAATTTGACAACTATTAATTGTATTTTCGGATTTTTAATAACTTATCGATTAAGTTACGTAATTCGATCCTAACAAAGGTAATAAAGTGACCCAATAAATAATCTAGATTAATAGGTCGAAGTTCGAAAGAAAAACGGATCCCAATTAGTATGGACTGGACACATATCAGGCTTATGATAGGGAAGCCCGATATGGAAGCTATAAATAAATGTTAAGGTCTCCTTCAATTACTTATGTAATTCGTAAGCATACGGATCCTCTGACCCGTTATGAGTGCTTATGTCTTAAGGAAACTTAAGAAAGGTGTTAATCGAGTGTCGATGATCAACTTCCACAAAAGTCCCGGGGAGATTGGAGTTCGTTTTGGCACTGGAAACTGCTTCGAAACGTTGGATAGAACCGAAATCAGGTATTCCACATTTCCTTCATTTTAACTCATTCATGAACGATTCGGGATACGTAATAAGGTCTATCCTACGTGTTACACGTGGTATCAGAGCGGTTACGTGATCAGGTTGCCGGAAACGAAGGTTTTTCGATTTTCATTAATTATTGTTTTCTTCAGTTTTTGATTCGTTTTTACGTATATAATTACGTAAAAGTAGTATACATAACACTAGCTATGAACAACAGGTCGAAAAAAGGCCAAAAAGAGCAAAAACGGGATCCCGGGACGTCAAAAATCACCCTCCCCATCTGAGGGCCATGCACCCCCAACGGTGCTACAGTAGCGTGAGGAGCGGCGGTACGGAGGGCGCGTGCAATCGCTTGCCGCCAAATGACACCGTACGTTGAGGGACGCGTGTGACTTAACATATTACCTTTCGGTCAGGACTACCCGGCATAATGAATTAAGCCACTATTCTAACTAATTTCAAATACCTAGTAAACGGACTCTTTTCTTGTCCTGCAACCCTATGTCTAACATAGTATTCCCTTCCCCTGTCAGATCTGACTATCTTTATTGATTTTCCTAGTTGGTTCTTTACCTCAATCTTAAAGATCTTGAACTTATCAAAAACTTCAGACTTTTCTTTAAGTAAGAACACATAGTCATAGCGGGAATAATCATCTATGAACGTCAGAAAATATGTAACATTGCATAACGTGACTGTATAGGGACCACTAAAGTCTGTATGTATGAGGTTTAATAAACCAGAAGTATGAGTTGACCCCTTTTTCTTTGTCTTGGTCAACTTACCCCTACAACAATACATGTTTCCAAATCACTGAAGTCCAGAATTGAGAGAATGTAATCCTTTATCAATCTCTCAACCCTCTCTTTAGAAATGTGGCTAAGACGTTTATGCCACAACATATACTGTAACATCCCACCCCCGATGGGAAGGGTAGAATAGTAATTTGGAAATGGTTGAGAGGGATTAGGACTATTTTGAAAGATTCATGCATATTCTTACATGGGAATAGTGAAATGTGCACATGAAAAATAACTGTCTATGCATGCATGATATTTCCCGGTATTTGTGCCTAACTGTAATTTGGTTGTGAACAATGTGGTAATGGTGTTTGAAA
>JAOTBA010000007.1:19306913-19320934 GCA_025629845.1 Erythroxylum squamatum
TCTCCCCACACCCCTACACACTCTCCAAATTACCGATCTGCCCACCCATTCTCTTCCTAACATACTGCTGATTATAACGAGTCTCAACAGTAAACTTTGTCATTTGACAGTCACACACCAAATGTTGTCCAACCTTTTGATATGATACATTGTGATTATGGGGTATAATACCAGTTACTTCTCATGTTAATCATAAGTACTTTGTCAATTTTATGGACGATTACACTCGTTTTACATGGATTTATTTTTTGCATTCTGTATAAATTAAACAACCCTAGGGAGATTTGTATTAAATGAATGCAGAATCTTCCTTTTCACCAAGCAATATGAATTATTCATTTAATCCTTAGTTTGTTTCCTCCTTCACGTTCCTTGTTACCACCATATGTAAAGGTCTTCTGCTTAAACAAGAGTTACATTGAAAGCAAAAATTCGATTCAACCCCAGCCCACAAATACCAACTCCTAGCAAGAAAGCACTTAATACAACTGATTTAATACACTTACCTATCAAGGGAACGATAGAGTTGGTGGTGCAAATCCAAGAGGAAGGGCGGGCATGAGGCTGTTAATGATAGAGAAGCCAAATGAAGGAGTGTGGGGTAGTGTTGCCAACTATTGCCAAAGAGAGTCACTGAGAAAAATGGAGAAATCACAGCAGAAAAAGAAACACAGAGAAAGACGTAGAGACATTTTGGGATTTAGAGTTTGATACCGATTGTTTTGAAATTTTTAATCAAAGATGAAGTTATTCCTTATATGTGAACCACTTAAAGTCTAGCTTGTGAGCTTTCAAAATGCTCTATAAAATGGTGTTTCTCTTGACAAAACTCACTTGTGCATCCTTTATCCTTGAGCTGTTTTAGTGAGGATTCTGGTGTTCATCTGAGAACCACATCTTATAAAGTATGGCATAACTTGAAAAGTTCTCGATTGTAGATTGTAGTGTGACAAAATGATGGTAAATCTGAATACATTCCTATCAAACGTAGTGGAAACTAGGAATTCATGTCTTACGGAAAGTTCACAATAGTGTTAAAAAGGACTTATCTAATACCATTGATATCATATCATGTACAGCAAGTCAATTCTTGGCAGAGGGATGTCTGCTAATGAGAAAAGAAGTCTCAAGCAGGAGTTGAAGTCCTTGAAATTGGAGGATATATCTTCATTCATGGAATCTCTACCACCTGACTTCCTTACAATATTGCGAATAGAGTGAGGAAGAAATCTTTGATTCTGTAAATTGTTAAATGTTGATTGGAGAACTTCCTCAGTTAACCCCTATGAAATTTGCTCATCCAATTGCAGTGGGCTGCTAAGGTCTGTCCTTACCGAGTTGGGAGCCCCACAGCGGGTAAGACTGTTAGTTTATGTAAAGCATGCAGTATATGGCCTGTCTCCAAAGTTGAAAGCTGATTCAGGTAAGTGTCAAATGTCACATTCTATCAATTAAATGATCGGTTTGTTATCTTATATTAAATGGAACGATTTAGTAGAAATAAAATGCCACTTACTTTCCTGGAAATAGAAACGAATTAGATGGGAAAAAAAAAAAAGAAAGGTACTTTGTATTTTATGATTTTACTGTTCTGTCATTCTCTTAAAGCTGCAATTTTCCAAAATTTAACAAGAGAAAAAGATTTTAGCAGAGATAATATATTATATTTACTTATTTATTGTTATATACAAGTCTTGGTGTGGTTGAATTGAGGGCCAAGAAATTGGGGGTGAAAATACAATTCACGAGAGGAACTTCTGATGATAGATCACTAGCATGTTTAAGCTTCTATGTATGGAATTACAAAATTCCATCTTATTTAATACAACGGAGGGAAGGTATGTGTGACAGAGAAAAGCACATTGTATGGGGAAGTCATGTAACTCCTGCTATGGAATAGCTAGGGATTCTGTGTGTTTCTAGTCCTTTGCTTTCCTTATACTTGACTGTTATTTTGGATCACAAAACGAGTCTCTAGAACTAATTTCATATTTGATAACCATAATCGTTGATTGCAAATTTTGCCACTGTTTGATCAGGCTACATATTATTTTCTTTCAGATTCCGCAATCAGGGTTGTGTTCCATAAATTCATGACCAGTGGGAGTTATCTCCAATTACGTATTGTTCTTGGTATGCATTTAGCTTATCATTCAACGAATATTTACCCAAAACGGTATAGAAATCAGATACTCAAATTACTCGATGCCTTCTCGCGTATAGGTGCACTGGAGCTGCTTCACTACTTGGAAAAGGTCAAACAATTTTTCAATGCTTTCTGCAGAAAGATTTCTGGTACTACGATGATTATCTAAGGCAAGTAATTTCAGAGCTCAACAATTCATCATCAGACTGCAGATTGTTAGCTGAAAGTCTATAGGATTTCATTCCACAAACTTCAGTATGCATTAAAGCGCAACATGCTATTCTATTGAAATTGACCAAAATAAGAGAGTTTGCATATTAATAGTAAAGGAAGCTGGCGTATATTAAAAAATAAGGAATATTTTGTAATTGCTTAATCTTAATGAATTTTTTGTAGTATTTTCCTTTTCATTATTATACCAAATATATATTAGTGGTCCTTAATGGTAACCAAGAAGAGGTGAATTGGATGTTAATGAATTTAAAAAATCTTTTTGCAACTTAATAAAGACCCTTAATGGATTTCAAATTGAATGATAAAGTGCAATGATAATTTAATTAAACTCAATCAATCAACCAAGAATAAAATAAAGAGTATAGAGAGATAAATTACAAACCAATTTTCTACTGGTTTGTCAAATGAATCTTTTCTTGGGATTTCACTGATCTTCCCTTTCAATTAGGTGAAGAGGACCTTCTTATAATAATCTTTGAAAAAAAAAGAGGAACTCGTGTGCAATCCTCTTTAAAAGGTAAAGAAGAACCTCAATGCTCTTTGTAATACCCAAATATAAGAAAATTAGCCCTACTTAAGTTTTACAAATTAAATAAACCTTGTTTGCTCACTTTAATGCTCAGGGGCTCTTAATCACTTCATAACCAATGAATGAATACCCCAAAATGTCATAAAGATGTCCAACAACCATATTCTTAACTATTTATACCTATGCTAGATCTAAAATATTGTTAAACACAAAAACTAGTCATTGTAAAGACTAGTAACAATGACATTGGGAGACCAATCTAGCACATTAGTCAACTAATATGTCATATTGATCAATTAATGCATCAAACAATGTTATATAAACTCTCTTATTACATAATTTTTTAAAACTCTTGATATATTTATCGACTATACTTCAACATTTGTTGACAAATATCTCCAAAAACACTACATTGGTCAATCACATTTAAATATTGGTTTCCAATGTGCTTGAAAACAAGTTTTCAATGATTTTTTAAATTCTTTCAAAGATCAAACTACACTTCTTTTATTAAAACTTGATCTTAAGCCTTAATCAAATCCAAATATACCAATTTAGAGTGACTTTTCCTCAGCTAGCTTAACATGTACACAAGGTTGAAATTAACATTCCATAATTAGGCCCACGATCATGGGGGACCTTGCTATGATCATGACAGAAGCTTGTGCAACAGGCCACGATCATGCACTGAGAGCCACGATCGTGCACTGTCTTTCTTTTCTTCCCTCAATTCTACTCGAATTTCACATACTTAAAGACATTACTACCACTTGAATTTTTCCAGAATTCATGTCCTTTAAAGCTAATTCATTTCACGCTAGTCTAGTTTCCATATTGATTACATTAAATCTCACAAAAATCTGCTCATTTGTTTCATTACCATTCACTTTATACCATCATACATGCAGTCCTAACTATTCTAGATTTGAAAACACTTCAATAACACCTATCTCTAGCATGAATTCATCATCAATTACACTTTAAATCCCAACTTAAGTCATCGATATAACAGCCCATAAACTACTGTTACCATGCATCCAAAAACAAAATAGAAAGTACTCCTTTCATTCATCATTTTCCAACTCAATGTCAACACTAATACCATATTCAATCTATCCCTAATCAGTCATCATAATTTATGCAAACACATGCCACAAAGATTAGTATTTCACTTACTTGTTCAGCTCAAATTCCACCTCAATATATCAAGCTTGCTTTGCCTCACATGCATGCAAGATCATCTTAGGAACAATGAGGGAATATGATGAGTTTCAACAGAAACAAAAAGAAGACAGCAACATATAGCTATCTTTCTGAAGAAATTGACAAAGGTTTTGAGGTGGTAATGGACAGAATTTAAAGCAAAAACTCAACATGTGAGGGAGGAGTAAGTTTCGGAAATGAGAAGGAGAAGAAGGAGAGAGTTATAGCAGAATACAATGAAGATGATTCTGGAAGTGTCTATGTCGTATGGTGTAGGTGTAAGATGAGTTTAAGGACACTTGTCAAGTGTCTAAGCCAACTACATATCCACTCTTTAGGCTACCAAATGTCACTTAGTTCCCCTGTCATTTGTTACTCAATTCTCTAGGCCATTTATCACTCAAGCCTACTGCCATATGTCACTCATTTTATAGGCTTAATCATCAAAAATTTTCACATGTCAACTTGTCTTGTCACTTGAAATTTTTCCTAGTCTAAATATACATTTTAATCCATCAATCTTCCAATTGTAGTAATTAACTCCAAATTACTAATTGTAATTCATCAATTCTTTTTATTGGTAAATCAAAATACAAGACATTAGAAATTCATAATCATGTTACAATTATTTTGAAACTTTCATACCCCGGAACATGTCAATTGAGTGCAATTTTTTTAAAGCAAAATTCATGTGTGTATGCTCATATTATACATGTGAATGAAATCATAAAATGATATCCTAAAGGCACCAAATTCATTCAAATATGATGTATTTCATGTGGCTAAGTAATCTAATACTCTAACTCTCAATAGTTTTGGAAACCGACTATTACACACGATCGTAGCCTGCATGCCACGATTGTGACAGAAGGCTCGGATGTGGCCCACGTTCGTGGCCTGCATCGGGCAGACATACAGACACTAAAAAATGTTAAGTTTCGAGGGGGTTTTCGAACCTTTTGGATCCTGGAAAATCCTAGGGTTGCTCAGAACACAAAAAATATTTAAAGAACAAGACAAAGAGGCAGAGAAAGCTTTTGCATCAGCCACTTTTGAGAAACCCTAGAGAGAATTCATAGAGAGATCGAGAAAGAGAAGAAGGAAGAGAGAAGAGGAGAAGAAGTTGACTTGACGTACTTCCCGGATCAGGAGTTTCGTGACGTCGCTGCCTCCCATCATCCATTCAGATCGTATTTCCTGTTTATTTTCAGTTTCATTATTGTATAGAATTGGAATAACAGTTGATGATAGTATTTTTGAATATTTAAGATATTCTAAACTCACCTTTGATGTTTTATCTTTGAATTAATGAAATCTGATTGTTTATATTTTATTGGATTTATTGTTATTTAATTCTGCGATTGCATAATTCGATAATAAATTGAGAGGGTGAATCGAATGAAAAATAATTAAATTGGGCTAACAAGAGTTAGGTGATTTAATATAACAACAATTAAATCAAATCGCTAAATTGTGTGAAGAGAGATCTTGCATAGAATTCCGATAGTTCATTAAACAATTTAAAAACTAATTAAGGTTTTGGATAGGTTATTAATTGAGAGATTGCAACTTCCATAATCTGATTAGGGTATATGATTTAGGGTTAATGATTATAACTCGAGTGACAGTAATCAACCCTATGATCATCTAGAACCAATAATCCGATAATTCATAATCAGTTCAGTTAGCGTTAAGGATAGGTAAAATTTCCTTTCTCTTATTTGGTAATTGCCATAGGTTGATTATTAGGTGTGTGTTGCAACTGCTGAATAATTAATATTGTCATGTTCAATTCTTAATTTGATTTATTGAATTCGATTCTCATTTTAGTTTCGTTATATTTTGAATTTCTGTGATTTGTTCTGACCTTAAATTTTAAGATTAGATTATCTCTCTTCGTAGGATCGACACCTTAGGTACTACGCTAAAGAACCGTGCACTAGCGAATTATCGAGGGTATTATTAAAACTTACACACATCAACCCCCGATCAGTAATCCTAGTGATGGTAATTAGATAGTCATGAAAAATATTTCAAAGTACTTAATAAGAACTAAAGATGTTTTATTAGTCTTTAAAGGACTAGAACTTAGGGGTATTCAAATGCTAGTTGTTAGTCTTATTCTAATGATAGTAAATCACAGTCAGTGTATATATTTACTCTGAATGGTGGTGTGGTAAGATGAAAAAGTTTCAAATAACCAACTATCATAGGTTCTATAACTGAAGCAAAGTGTACTTCTATGTTAGAGGTAGTAAAAGAAGCATTTTAGATTCAAAAGTTCATCACCAAACTTGGAGTGGTTCCTAGTATTGTTAAGCTAACAGTGTTATATCCATGACAACAATGGCGCTATTGCACAGGCAAAGGAACCAATGTTTCATTAACAGTCTAATAGTGTAATAAAAAAGATTTACTTGATTAAGGAGATAGTATAGTGGAAAGACATTACGTTAAAACAAGTTCCTAAAGAGAATATTGTAGATCCCCTCACGAAATTATTGTCTCAAAAAAGACATGATCGATATATAGATGAATATAGTAGTAGACATGTAGTCGATTGTCTCTAGTATCAGTGGGAGGTTATTAGTTTAAGCCCTTACAGTCAATTAGTCGGTTGCAATTTAACGTATGAAATTATTATTTTATTTAATAAAGGCACTCTTTGGCTTTTTATATTTCGTCAATTGTATTTGATGCTTTAATATTAAAGGTAAACTTTCTAAATAATAAATGTGTAATTAGAGTTATGATGAACGTGCTATATTTCTTTCTTACGAAGAAAGCGATTGATCTCACAAATCACAGTACATAAATATTTAAACAAATGTATATATGCTTATTAGAGAATAAGTTCATTAAACTAGCCCACTTATAATGATCCCAGATGGAATATTAATTATGCTTGTGAATTGCCTCATTCTGATCATTTTAAACTTGATCCTTATACTTGAGATTACCAAAGTATCACGTCTGAGAATTACTATGTTTTTATGTTACTTATGGCATTTTCTATTTAAGATAGGTTAATCGATAGTGTTTGGATTTAGTATCAACTAACTAGAGATAATTGGAATAAGTTAATAAAAGGTCTCTTATTCTAAAGTAATTAGGAAAAATATTTCACTGTTCTTAATTAGTAATAATTTAAGGAATTGTCTAAATAGAGTAAATTAAGATTTGAAAAGACATTTTCAAATATCAATTATAAGTTAATTACTAATTAGCAAGAACAAACATGATTGGATTTAAATAGAGTAGAAATTAATTTCATCATTTATGTCCAATTAAAACATTGAATTAAAAAATATTAAATTAGACATTATAACCGTGCATAGATAAGTTGAGTCAAACTACTTTGAAATTCATAATATTTGGATGGTCATTACATATTATTAGACATTAGTCTTAATCTGTAATTATCAATTATTTAATTGGAGAAATAAATATAAATTAAAAAATTTAACTTATTTGATTCATTGTCAATATATTAAAAACTTAATAGGTCACGTTCGAACCCCCACTCATGGGAATGGAGCAACTCTTGTGGCCAGCCCTTTACCGCTTCGTGCGAGCACCCGGGGCGAAGGGATTAGTCTCTGCGTTCGGCAGGGGATACCCTGGTTAGCACAAAAAAAAAAAGATATATCAAAATGTATCTTTTCAAAATATAATCAACAAATTAATTGGTTGTATAATTAATTATTTTAACACCCTCTTAAGAATCAAAATTTACCGCCAAAATTAAAGTAAATATATTTAAAATTAAAATTTTGTTCAAGTTTACTATACTAATAAAACATTTGATATCAAATATCAAATGTTTTAATTATTACAAATTTAATCTTATAGTTAACTCATATTATTAGTTGAGTCTATTTAGGATTGGAATTTTGGCCCGACCCAATGCTTGAGTCATCTTGTTATTCAATGTAAAACGACGTTGTTTCTTCTAGTAGCTTAATTCAAATTGCAATTAATAACTTTTCTTCACCCCTCGCTGGGCAGCGTGGCTTCTTGACCTCGCCCCCCCTCTGACTCGCTAACATAGTCCTGCGATGCCTGATTTTGCTTGCCTCTGCATCAGGTAAGTCCTCGCGTTTATTTTGGTGAGTTGAGTAACAGAAAGACATTGTGAAGTTATGGTATGGTTTTTAGGTTTTAAGCATTATTTTCTGGGTGTTGTTGTAGTTCACTCTTCGCTGTCCTCTTCAAGCTCTCCTTGTTGAAAAATCGAAGCTTTGAAATGAGAGAGAGACCTCTCTCCCATCCCATATAAATACTTACAACACCCATCCCAAAGCCTTCGTCTCTTTCCCATCCCAAAGCTTCAATTGATATTCTACCCTTTTAGTTATAATTCAGTTTAAAATTTTAAAGCTCTGCTTCCAGTACTTATGTCAGAAAATTTAGAGCTGGTTGAGATTATATAAAAAATATTTCAAGTGGTAAATATCCAAATTGTGTTTACATTAGTGATAGAATCACAATAATTTTGATTCTCATTTCATAAACATCATTATTTGAGATTCTATTATGTAGTTGATCACTCAAGAGATGAAAGGGCATCATAATCCAATATTTTTAATATTTGGGCCTTTTTACTTCGAGTCAAATGAACTGAATTTCTCAAGCTTTTACCGGAAACCTCTGTTCTTCTTGCAGTGACAACAAGAGCTAAGCTCCTTCCATTACTCATCACCATGTATGCTTCTTTTCTTGTCCATTTCTGGGATCAGCCATGTCTTGTTTGTCTCTTTTTCTTAGCTTAACTTATTATGGCTTTATGTTTACTCTACTTTTTTGGCCTCGGTCTATGTGTGGTCATCAGCATTTGGCTCGCCAACTGTTCGACGAAATTTCCAAGTGATTGGTTGTTTATTTCCTTTGACATGGCATTCCCTCGTTTCTTCTTGAGTTTATTTTCTTCTATTTTACTTCATTTTATTAGAGATTAAGGGATCCTGTTCGTCATTTTGAGTTCGACTGAAACTTGGTAGCTTAAATTTTTTATTTACGTCTCTGCTTCATTTTTGATCTAGTTGATTCTCAAAATAATGATTGCCTTATAGGTATAATCATTTTCTTTGTTCATGTTAGCTTGTTTTGGTTTGTGATAATCTCACGTATCATAGCTGATACTCTTGCTCTGATTTGTGTTTTGGAGCATCCTAATTCCAGTCAATGATCATGAGAATTGTTTTGTTTTCAAGCATCGGGATGGGTTGTTTTACCTTGTCAAATAACCTTAGGTTTCTATGCTTTAGCGGAGGACCTTAAGGACAAGCATCATGATGCTTTGTGAACCCACTAAAGATAAGCTCATGTTCTGTGGATCTTCAAATAGGATCCAGGATTTTTGTTGCATAATGGTGTCTTGCTTTCTTACTATGGTCTTTTCAGTTACTGTTTTCACCCAAAAAAAAAAGTGAGTTGCTAGGTTATCCTGATCTATCCTTGTTGGTGTCTTTGATGCCTATGGTTACATGACATAAATTGGTCTAATGATACTTGTTTCCCTTCTTATATCATGAAGGTTGAGGCAAACAACATCTTGATTGAACTGTAAAAGTTGAATTAATGGAAGGTTATTTTGCTGAAATAGAAAGACTGGTTATAATTTATAGGATCTATGTAGTGCAATTTAAGTATCTATTAATGTGTAATAGATAAAAATGATATGGAATTATGAACTGTTATACCACTGCCCTTTTTGCAAGGCTTGTTGTGGTTTTGTTATGTATTCATTTTCTGTTTCTATGTAACATATGTATACTGTTGGCCGTTTCACTAGGATAGAAAAACTATGTACTGGTCTTGGAACCAGTAATACATTTTAAAAAGGCACAAAGACAAGTGGCCATGCGCACACGTTATAAATATGTGCACACATATTCGGAAGTGAAGTCCTAATGCTCTTTCTTTGCAATAATATGCAGAAATTGATATAACCATGTTTGTAAGAAGAGTTATTGGGAGAACACTCTCTTCTGCTGCAAAATTTGAAACCTCCGCTGCCAGTGCTGCTACTGCCGCTGGTAAAACTAAGTCTGGAAAAAACCCCCTTGAGGAGTTCTTCGAGGCTGATAGGAAACAAGATGACAATAAACCTGTTTATGGTATGAGAGATTTCAGTGGTTGAGCACTATCGGCATTGCAGTAGACTTATGCTGAAAGTTTGATTGAAGATTTTCATTACATTTTGACAAAAAGCTACGTGCTTTAAATGATAACCTGATTACCTTTAATTGCTGCCAGGTCGAAGTTGGAAAGCTTCTGAACTGCGTCTGAAGTCGTGGTATGATCTTCAAAAGCTTTGGTATGTGTTGTTAAAGGAGAAAAACATGTTGATGACTCAGCGTCAGATGCTTCAGTCCCAGAACCTGCAATTTCCAAATCCAGAGCGCTTACCCAAGGTCAAAACTTGCCTATATGTTTGCAATTTGATGCTGGATGATTTACCAGGAAAAACTATGATACAGTATGTTGTCAGTACCAAAAATAGCCCCTTGAATCTCTTCTTCTATAGCAACAACGCACCTCTTTTCAAACCAAGTAAAATTAATCCAGTCAAATATTCTTTTAGTTAGATGTGCTGCATAATTTGCATCACCTAAGCTTTGCACTCATAGCATTCAACAAAAGATGTTTAATATACTTGAATTAGGATCCATCATTAATTTGCCAAGATATGCTACTTGCCCAGTTTGTAGGCATTTATGACATTGAAATTGATATTTGAGTTGTTTTAACAAATCAATGTTGCTTAAGTGACCTATTCTCTAATTTGGCTTTCTATGGTTGAAGAAACTAAAGAATGATGAAACAGAAGTAGAATTGGTGCCTTCCAATGTTACATTGGACTTTCTTTTGAATCTAAAATTTGCCAACTCTTCATGATGGTTACATTCTTTTCCCTGAAAAACTAACTGTATAATGGATAATTGTACTGTGAGGTATCTGAAAACTGATTATGCCATTCTTTTTTGCTTTGTAGGATTAATGGATATAACATGAAATACTGTTAGCTTAAAAAGATTGCAGACTATTGAAAGTAAAAGTTTTTAAGGCTTCTAATTAGCTCCTTTCCTCTGTTGTACAAACAATTAGAAGCCTCTAAGATACTTTCCAGCTGGAAATTAAGTTGATCTTATCTTCTGAGAAAGGTTCAACATTCATTTTATGTTATTTAGACTCTCAGTTCAAAAGTTACGGTTTTTGGAAAGGACTTGTGATCTATTGTGTCTATTTATTTGGGTCGGAAATGTCTTCTTGTTCTCCAGTTTGGTGGCAACCTGATTGCTAATCTTGTATTTGTCAATAATCGTCAAAATTCAGGTGAGGAAGTCAATGTGTCGAATCAAGCATGTACTAACTGAGAGAGCAATAGAAGAGCCGGATCCCAGGAGATCTTCTGAGATGAAGAGGATGATAAATGCTCTATGATTGTACTTAGATTTTGGTATCTGTTCCCCATATATAGTCATCCTTTCACATGGTCTAACATCGATTGACTTCTCTGGATAGAGTAGTCTTTGTTAACATTGTTCTGGTAATTAAACAATCTGCAGAATGTGGAGCTGTAGGTGATGATTCCTCATGCAACATTGCTGCTGCTAATGAGTTGGCTTTCTGGAAGACTTTTATTGGTTATGTTTTAAAAACTTATGTTTTAAAAACTAGGTTTTCTTCTTCTTGTTTTTTTTTTGGGTCTAATTGACTATGGTGATCCGCTTGATTTCTCTATGTTCCTCTTTGGATGGAGTCCAAGGTTGGACATTATCAAGATTTCTGCATGTTTTTTTAGAACAGTGATCGTTGCCGTTAATTTCTCTCTTTGAAGGTCCAAGTATTTGCAATGATAATCCGGGTCATATCTTT
Organism: Erythroxylum squamatum; assembly: GCA_025629845.1. Lineage (NCBI taxonomy): Eukaryota > Viridiplantae > Streptophyta > Magnoliopsida > Malpighiales > Erythroxylaceae > Erythroxylum > Erythroxylum squamatum. Next base: position 19,318,907 of record JAOTBA010000007.1, read on the forward strand.
TTGGAAGTCATTTTTGCAGAAGTGCAGAGATCTCGTCTGCAACTCATCAGAATCAGTTTTAAGTTCATTTGAAGATCCTTTGCACAGAAAAGAAATAGCAGTCCAGAAAATGAGATTATCTGCATATGCGGTTGCTAAATCAGTGTTCTTTGAACATTGACGTTCAGTTCTCTTATCACGTGTTTACATAAGAATCCTATGCAAAGATTTGCTGTCCCTTGCCCGTTTCTGGAATTATTTTAGTTTCTTCCCTGTGGATGCTTAAGTTCACAGAAACACGAGGATCATCATAAGTAGAACACTCGCATTTAACTGTCTCATCTAGTCACGAGTTCGTAAACAGGTTAGTGTTTGGACTTTCTTTTACGACTTCTCTACAATTCCAGGAGCACAGAGTGACAGCTGTGGTCCTAAAAATTTTGCATCAGGACACAATCTGGAATCTAGTGCGTCTGCAAATTATTGGCTGAGAAAATGCTTGTGCAGTTTTGACATGTTAAAGAAGAAGTGAAATAGAGGACCTGTTCCGTGTATTATTATCGCCTCTTAAATTCTTCTGAAACTATAAGAACCACAAGTTAAGATGACAAATGCCCCCTTTGAAACTGCTGCACATAAAGGCTTAGGCTACAGAAATGTCTCTCGCGGACAACATCTTCCAGACAGGTCAACAGATATCTTAAGATTTATTATACTGAAATTGTCAGTTCTGAACAGCGAAGGGACGTGTGACAATGGACTCGGTGAAAATCGCAAAAGCCACGCCAACTTGTGTTGTGTGCATTCCAAGGGTTGTCCTTTTCTTTCAATGGACGCATGGGATAAATTGTTCATAACAGTAATCCAATTTTGGAATCTGAAAGGGACAGGTGATCAAATTATAAATTTTGAAGAGTCCAAAGTTACTTGCAATTTCCGTTCTATGCAAAATTCTCCTTGACCACCTCAGCATTTATAAACCAATTCGGCAGTCTCAGTTGTTATACAATATCACCATTTTTGGTACAGTACTTGTAATGACAAAAATAATAGCTGGCCTAAGTTATATATATTTGGTACGGAAAATAATATTTTTTTTGATTCGAGGAAATCTCATAGGAGGGCCAAGCGGGCACACCTCTCTGAGGGTCCAACTGGCGCACCACCCCACAGGCGGACCAAGCGGGCGCACCTCATCATTGAGGGCCCAACTAGTTCTCCACCTACAAGTAAAACCCCGGCTATCCCAGACTCTTACAAGAGGGGTTAGCATGGAATCGAACCTGGGACCTAACCGAAGCCAAGTCCCGCTCTCAACCATCAAGCCACACCCCTTGAAGGCACATAAAACAATATATTCCATCTTTTCTCGTAACAAGAATAACTATGTAGAAAACGATACTCTAAAATCAAATAATAAATACAGTTCAAGTAGTCATGTCAAGGTTATTTTTTTAAATTTATATATTTTAAAAATTTTATTTTATTTATTTATTTTTATGATAACCATTTGAAAACAACTTCGCTCCTAATTAATGATAAAGCTATATTTTTTATATTCGGCTTGCCATTAGGATATCAATTAAGTGTCTGTTTGGATGAGCTTTTGGGAGGTCAATAATCACTTTTTTCATCAGAAAGTCTTTAAAAAAAAATGAGTGTTTGACCATAAAATAAAAAATCACTTTTTTAATAGACATGACTTTCTTGACTGTCAAAATATAGTTTTTTAAGAAACTCAAATTTGGAGCTTCTCAAACAAGCGCTTTTTCAGGTAGATTTTTCAGATTAATTAATGAGCCTATTTTTTAGTCCTTTTGCACTTATGTTTTACATATAATTTCTACAATACCCGCAAACTTATCTTCCCTTTTATTATTTATTTAACTATTTACTCAATTTAGATTTTTATTTTGAGATTTATATAATATTATTTGCCTTTTTTATATGTTTTAATATTTATGTTCGATATTAGTTTACTTATGTTATAATCTATATAAAAGATTTGGTTAGATATATTTTCATTTATGTTTTATATGGTTTAAAATT
>JAOTBA010000007.1:19324965-19338064 GCA_025629845.1 Erythroxylum squamatum
TTAAATAATATTTATATGTATAAATAATTTTTATTACAAAATAAAATATAGTTAACATTAAAAATATTTTTTATTTTTATTTTGCCAAACAGTCTACTGTACGAAACTCATTCAAAAAAGTTTTTTTTAATAATAGCTAAACAGTCAACTGACTTCTTAGAAAAATTCTTCTCAGAAAAGCTCTATAGAAAAAAGTTGTACTATAAAAATTCTACTAGTATAAGCCCAACTAAACAAAGATAAGTTGTTGAGTTGTTAAGAACTTAATGCTTAGTGGCTTTTATAAATTGCTTAACCACACTTTTAAAAAGACTATTTTCAAATTTTAAAAACTAATATTAAAATATTTTAATTTTTTACAAAAATAACTCTTAATTAGTCATCATGATAGGTGTAAGACAAAAATTAAAAATAAAAACTAAAAATTCCATCCATGTCCCTGCGTAAAAATGACTGCGAATTTATAACCAAGAAAGATTGCTTTGTTTGTGGGCTTTCATGTTACTATTGAGCTTGACGCTTTAGTTACTTTTAAAGGTTATCATCATGCTTGAAGAGCATCCTGGGTTCCTCTTATCAAAAGCCAGTGTTATACGCAGAGGAAAGAATCTGAACATGCATGTCACACAATCACGCGTTAGTAGGGGCGTTGTGTCTTAGCATCGCTTGTTCCGTGTCTTCAAAAACTATCGTTATGAGATGAGCAATGACTCTCAGACTTGTAGCTGGTAAGGCAGTTGCAGTTGCAATTGCAATTGGTACAAAAGTACTTCTTAAAAATTTTAGAATTTAAAGCGTAAAATCTGAGAAAGTTTCGTAATACGCTTAAAGTAACCCACATGTAGGCCTCGTTTGTTAGACAACCAATCAGCTATTTTTTTAACTGATTGATTGTTTTCAGCTGTTTGACTCTTCAAATAGTTACGAAAAGTGTTTGGAGAGTAGCAAATTCGATCGCTGATTTAAGATAAACAACAAAAAATGAAAATGCTCCTATCTCCAAACAAATCTGGTGGCTGATTTAAGATGAACAGCTAAAAATGTAAACGCTCCTATATAGGAGTTTTTTCATCAATCAGCTAAAATCTTAACTATCAAAAGTTAATTGTACCTTTTAATTGAGGTTCCAGATACCTACTTTTAGGAACAATGTTTGTTTTTTATAATTGTTTTATGCAATTATAGGTTAGAAATAAAATGTTGACGGTAAACGAAAATGTAAATAAAAAGAGTTGTATAAAATTTTCATAGATGATTAAACAGTACAGGTGAACATGACCTCTCTAAAATCTAAATTCTTATAAGAATATTCAATGAAATACTAAGATATATAATATTCATTCCCTTATAATTTTTTTAAAGTCATATTTTTATAAGTTATTTTATGCATAAACAGCTAATACTAAACAACTAATTTTACCAAATATCTCTAACAAATAACTAATATAATTTACTGATCAAATTAGCTGATATAATTAATTATTAACTAATATAATCTACTAATTATTAAACAGGGTGTAATGTGACGCAGAGATGTAATAAAATTACAAAAGGTTTGAATATTGAATTAAAAACAGACTAAATCATCAATCACAGCTATCCACAGACAGAGCAGGTAGGGATTGTCCATGAAATCAGTGATTGCAGTACTTTCTGACAAATGGGAAGATTTAGACTAGAAAGAGAGAGGGCAGGTGTGATTGAAGGGAAAAAGAAAAGGAAAACCTGAAAAATCAAAATTTACGGACAGAACATGCACATCATTATCATCATCACTTCCTTACTTTACTAATATGTATATGTGTTGGAACATCTCAAGACAACCTTAACTTCTGCCATCATATGCCTACATGTGACCTGCACCTGCAGTTGCATTGCAGCCCCCACCCAACACCATTTTTTAGTATTCAACTAATTTCGATATCACAGATTCGAATTTTATATAATTCGAATAATTCAAATTTGCGGGTTATATGAGACCCCACCAAATAATAACAAATTCCAAGTCAACCGCTCCCTTTTCTAAGTAAAAATCACCCGTCAACATTACATTTGTCACACTGACACATCTCGAATCTAATCGAAGCCTGTCACCCTTATGTCACCGCCTTGTAACGTTATCACGACTCTGCCCGATCTGCCCAGCCCTTGCCCGGACCCCATGTTTGTTCTCTCTCTCTTCCAAGTACCCAAACACACCTTTCCTTTTGTCTTCTCTTTCCCTCTCTGTCTCTAGCTCTCTCTCTAGAATCTCGACTTTTCTTTCGTTAGATCGATTCGGCGGCTCGAGTTATCTCTGAGTCATATCGGGGGAGGCGTTGTTGGGTTGATTAATTGTGAGAAATCGAAGGTTGGCGGGATCTGGACTCATTGCGGAGTGAAATTTAGGGTTTTTGTTGGATCTTAGTGTTTGGATTTGGGGAAAAACAAGAGACTTAAGGGTGTTGTAAAGAGGGGTTTGTAGGTTGAAACGAAGGAGAGGGGATTGATGGTACTCGAAGGGGAAAATGCAAGGCTATGCATGGACGGTCAGCTGAGGAGAGGAAAAGGACTCGGCACATGTGGAAAGAACCCTCTCGTAGCAATTCGGTTGCTGTGAGTGGTGATGTTTCATCTTCTTCTTCGTGTTTATCGCCAGCTAATTCGTTTTACAAGGTGAATCCCTGTTCTAGATTTTTCCGGTTTAGTTTCTGTTCTGGGTTTGGTCGGTTTTTTTTCCCTTTTTTTTGGGGGGGGAGGTTAAATTGCTTCTTTGGATCAGCGATGGCTTTTTCCCGGATTTGCAGTGTTGGATTGGTTTTTTGGGAATGGAATACACTGGGTACTGTGCGATTTTTGTGATTGACTGGAAATGCATCAAATTTGGGATTTTTAGTGAATCTAATGACTAGTTTTATGTTTTACTGGTTGCTTTAATTGATGAAAAATTTGAGAGATTGGGAGTGGCTTGGTGTTTTTCTTTTAAGGCTTGTTTATTTTGAACTCTGAAGCTTATGAGAAACTAGGCTTAGTTTGCGTCTTTACGATGGCGACATAGTATTGAAGCTATTTGGGGTGACAGATGGGCTTGATGTAAAATTGGTGGAATGAGTTGGAGGTAGCTCTGAAATTGTGTCGTGGGAGTGCAGATGGTTTTGGTGCTAATACTGTTGTTTGAATACCAATTTCCATCTGTTCATAACCTTCTCTGTTTCCTTTCTTTTCAACAGTTTGACTATTGCTTTTCTTCTTCGCATCAATTGTTATTTTGTGCATTTGTTGTTCTTTACGTTGCTTAGATACCTAGAGAATACTTGGGGTATCCGAAATTTTGAGTACCTTCAGTAGAGATATTACAAATATCGGTAGATCAGTTCTGATACCCTTTATAAAAAAAAAAGTATTTAGAGCCTTATTTTCCTCTTCTTTTGGTAGAACAATTAAAAATTTGAGGTTGTCACTTTTGATGATGAGCGTTGATGACCCTTTCCTACTAATTCTCATGATTATGTTTCCAAAGGAAAAAAAAGAGAAACATAACATCTCCTTTTTCTGAGTAAGCTTGATTCTTTGTTTTAGTTTTGTTGGCCTTGTGATCCGTCTTTGATGAGATTGTTGGGCCACCAACGTTTTGAAATTAAGGTCAGAAGAGAAGATTTCTTCAGAAGGCTATATAGTTTGAAAGCTGTGCATATTCTCCTTCTTTTGTATCTGTTTTGGAACGAATGCAACCTCACATTTTGCAGAGGTGTCCTAATTTTCAAACACATCGGGGAGGTTGAACAATTATTGGGTTTTCCCTGCAAAGTACTTGGTTTCTTCTGAACTTTTTTTTTTTGAAAAATACCTTGAGTTGTTTTAAGTATTTACTCTTTGTGGTCAATTTTTATGCTGTCATAGAAGCTGCAATGGTGATCAATTATTAATTACTATTCAGGATATCCTTTTCCTGTTTTAATAATGCTAGGTCAGCTGATTGATGGTAAGTCTTATCTATACGTTCGGTATTGATAATTGCTTCATCTTTCTTTCACCCTTTCAACTCTATTTATAAATTTGTTAATTGACTGGCTAAAGCCCATTTATGCAATCTCCTCCTACAGGATGGACGCAAGATTACTGTTGGTGAATGTGCTCTATTTAAACCACCTCAGGATTCCCCACCTTTCATTGGTATAATTCGTTCGCTGAATACTGGTAAGGAGAACAAGTTGAAGGTAGGTGTTAATTGGCTTTACCGACCTACTGAAGTAAAGCTTGGCAAAGGCATCCTGTTGGAAGCTGCGCCAAACGAGATATTTTATTCCTTTCACAAGGATGAGATTCCTGCTGCATCATTACTCCATCCGTGTAAAGTTGCCTTCCTTCCCAAAGGTGTTGAACTTCCATCAGGAATTTGCTCATTTGTCTGCAGGCGAGTTTATGACATTACAAACAAGTGCTTATGGTGGCTAACTGATCAAGATTATATTGATGTGAGTGTTAAATTCTATTACTTTTCTTTTATTGGTAATTGCATTCTTGTGGTTGAATCTTTTTCCTCATCATAGGAACGGCAAGAAGAAGTAGATCAACTATTGTGTAAGACACGCTTAGAAATGCATGCAACTGTACAACCAGGTGGGCGCTCTCCAAAGCCAATGAATGGTCCGACAACAACATCACAGCTAAAATCAGCTTCTGATGGTGTACAGAATAGTACTTCCTCCTTCCATTCTCAAACTAAGGGAAAGAAAAGGGATCGAGTTGACCAGAGCTCTGAACCAGTTAAACGAGAACGTCCCACTAAAGTGGATGATGGTGATGCAGATAACAACAAACCAGAATGCTTTTGGAAATCTGAGATTGCCAAATTCACTGACAAAGGGGGTCTTGTAGATTCTGAAGCTGTTGAGAAATTAGTGCAACTTATGCAACCTGAGAAATGTGAGAAAAAGATAAGCTTGATTGGCAGGTCAATACTGGCTGGTGTTGTAGCAGCAACAGATAAGATTGATTGCCTTAACTGGTTTGTGCAGATGAGGGGCTTACCTGTTTTTGATGAATGGCTGCAGGAGGTCCACAAAGGAAAGATTGGTAGTGGTAGTGGTCTTAAGGATAGCGATAAATCTATTGAAGATTTTTTGTTAGTTTTGCTCCGTGCACTTGATAAGCTGCCTGTAAATCTTCAGGCATTACAGATGTGTAACATTGGCAAGTCTGTGAATCACCTGCGGTCCCATAAAAACTTGGAAATTCAGAAGAAAGCAAGAAGCTTAGTTGACACATGGAAGAAAAGGGTTGAAGCTGAAATGGATGCACGATCTGGTTCCAACCAGACTGTCGCCTGGACTGCCAGATCACGTCTGCCTGAAGGCAACAGGCATTCAGGTCTATCCTCTGAAGTTGTGATGAAAAGCTCTGGTGCACAACTTTCATCGTCAAAATCTGCTTCCGCAAAGCCTGTCCAGGGAGAGACGGTGGTCAAATCTGTATCCACACCTCAGGGTTCTACAAAATCATCAGCACTGCCGGCATCAGTGAGTAATAATCTTAAAGAAGGATCATCTAAAAACCTTGGTGTCAGTGGTGTACCTGATCTTCCTCTAGCTTCAACGGATGAAAAAAGCAGCAGTTCCAGTCAGTCCCACAATAACAGTCAATCATGTTCTAGTGACCATGTAAAAACTGCAGGGTTTTCTGGGAAGGAAGATGCAAAGAGTTGTAGTGCTGTTTCGGTTAATGCCAATAAGATCATCAGTGGCTCTACATGTCATCGGAAATCAATCAACGGCATCCCAGGATCAACTATACATGGAGTCCAAAAGGAAACAGGATTAAGCAAAAATTCTTCGTTGCACAGAAATCCAGGCTCAGAAAAATTATCTCAGTCCACATTAACATCGGAGAAAGCAGTTGACACTCCCATAGCTGAGGGGAATAGTGCTAAATTAATTTTTAAAATCTCCAGCAGAGGTCGCAGTCCTGCTCAAAGTGCCAGTGGAGGTTCTTTTGAAGACCATATGGTCATGAACAGCAGAGCTTCTTCCCCTGTGCTTCCTGACAAGCATGATCAGTCTGATGGCAAGGAGAAAATGGATGCTTATAGAGCTACTATTACTTCGGATGTCAATACAGAGTCATGGCAAAGCAATGATTTCAAGGAGGTGCTTACCGGGTCTGATGAGGGGGATGGTTCTCCTGTTGCTGCTGTTGATGAAGAGCACTCTAGGAATGGTGATGATACTAGAAAACTAGCTGAAGTTGCTAAAGCTGCTTCCTCGTCCTCTGGAAATGAGCATAAGTTGGGTAAATCACGTGATGCTTCTTTTAGTTCTATGAATGCATTGATCGAAAGCTGTGCTAAGTATGCTGAAGCAAATTCAACCATGTCAGCTGGTGATGATGTTGGAATGAATTTGCTTGCTAGTGTTGCTGCTGGGGAGGTGTCTAAGTCTGATATGGTTTCACCGACTGATTCTCCACAGAGAAATATTCCTCTTGTTGACAACTCTTGCACAGGTGGTGATTCAAGAGTTAAGTCATCTTTAGCTGATGACCATGGCCAGGACCAAAGCCGGGCTACTGAGGGTGTTGATGATGAACATGAGAAGCTTGCTATTGTGGTCAGTACTTCAGTGGCTAGGAATTCACAGGGTAAATGTTCTGTTTCTCAAGGAAAACCTATAGGGGACCTTGCTGGGCATCCAAATGTTCACAGCAGTAATGTAGAAGAAACTGCAGAGGCTTGCCTAGAGAGTAATGTAAAATCAGAAGAAATGGTAATGACTACCTCGGTTGTACCTCCAGCATGCAATGTGGATAGTACATCAGGTACTAGTGGCAAAGAGACATTTGAGGATGCAATAGGTGATGAAGTAAATGCAGATGGCACATCTGATGTTAAAGAACAGTCATCTGGTACTATTTGCTTTGAGTGCAAGGCCAGTGTTTCAGAAGTAGAAATGAAAAAAGATGCTGAAGGATCATTACCATCTGCATCTCTAGCTAATGATGGTGAAAAGAATGAAGAGTTAAACTCGGTTGTGAAGATTGAACAGAAACCAGCTGATGTGATGCATACTCAGTCCGCAAAAAGAACTGATGGGGATCCCAAGCCTCCTTGTTCTACCAAGGATGTGATTTCTGAAAGCATCGATGAACTGAAGGATGAAAAAGCTAACGAGACAGATTGCAGGAGTCAGTCTGCCTTGAAGCAAAAAATCAAACAAGAAAGCTATGTAGGTTCAGCTGTTTCTGATCACAAGGTTGAGCTCTTGGAGAAGAATGCTGTAGGTAATCACTTTGAAGAGCGAGATAATGGAGGGCCAGCTTTTCAAATGGTACAGAGGGTGTTATCTGTACATGTGCGAGAACCAGAGCAGAAAAGAAGATCTAGGGGATCAAAGATGACTGGCATGGAAGCCGATGAAGCTGAAGAGTGTACATCGACTGCTGCAGGGGGTTCAGATATGGAAGCCAAAGTGGAGTTTGACCTGAATCAAGGGTTCAACTCCGATGATGGAAGATATGGAGACCCAAACAAATCAAGATCTTCGGGATGTTCTCCTGTTCTACAGTTAATTAGTCCTATGCCACTGACAGTTTCTTCTGTGCCTACCAGTGTTCCTGCTTCAATTACAGTGGCAGCAGCTGCAAAACGACCTTTTGTTCCACCAGTGGATTTACTGAAGTATAAGGGAGAGCTTGGTTGGAAGGGATCAGCAGCCACAAGTGCTTTTCGACCTGCTGGACCAAGAAAAGCTTTGGAGATGTCAGTAGGTCCACCCGTTGTTTCTGTACCTGATGCTGCTGCTCCTAAACTATGTCGTCCTCTGTTGGACATTGACTTGAATGTTCCAGATGAAAGAGTCTTGGAAGATTTGGCCTGTCGAAGCTCTGCTGAGGGTACAGGGGGTATCTCTGGAAGCGAAAAGAAATGTGATCTGGCACATGATGATTTAAAGGGTTCTGTGCCTAGTCGTAACTCTGGGGGATTTGATCTTGATCTGAACAAAGTGGATGAACCTACTGATGTTGGCATTCACTTGAGTAGCAATGGTTTTCGGCTGGAGGGCCAACTTCAACCCTCAAAAACTTCTTCAGGTGGACTTCGTATTTGTGATGGAAGTAACCGCATGGACTTTGATTTGAATGATGGGCCTCTTGTTGATGAAGTACTTGCAGAACCAACAACACTTGGACAGCACACTAGGAACACCCCGACATCCCAGTCATCAGTTTCTGGGATTCGGCTAAATAATAGAGACATGGGTAACTTCTCTTCATGGTTTCCTCTAGGCAATCATTATCCAACTATGACGATCCAGTCTATCTTACCTGATAGAGGGGAGCAGCCTTTTCAAATGGTGGCACCTGGTGGGCCTCAAAGAATGTTAGCTCCACCCCCAGATGCTACTCCATTTAGAAGTGATCTCTATAGAGGACCAGTGTTGTCATCTTCTCCAGCGCTACCTTTTCCATCTACACCATTCCAGTATCCTGTCTTACCTTTTGGTACCAGCTTTCCTCTGCCCTCAACTACATTTTCAGGTGGTTCGGCAACATATGTAGATTCATCAACCGGTGGGCAGCTTTGCTTTCCTGCTGTGCATTCTCAAATATTAGCACCTGCTGGTGTGGTCGCAACCCAATATTCAAGGCCTTGTGTTGTAAACCTCCCAGATAGCAACAGCAATGGTAGTTCTGACAGTAATAAGAAATGGGGGAGACAAGGCCTGGACCTCAATGCGGGGCCTCTTGGTCCAGATGTAGAAGGGAGAGATGACACTGGGTCTCTTTCATCAAGGCAACTCTCTGTTGCCAATCCTCAGGCCTTTTTGGAGGAGCCATCAAGAATATACTCAGTGGCTGGTGGTGGGGTGTTGAAGAGGAAGGAGCCTGAGGGAGGATGGGAAGGGTATAAGCAGTCCTCATGGCAGTAGCCCAGGTTGTTGGTGAAACCTGTAAGCTCCGCATGTGTTCCATCTCTCTGTTGTTTTACTCATTTTCTTCAGTTTGAGCATTGCTAAATGCTTGGAGTTTTACATAAGTACTTTCTTGTGAAAAATAGTCCCCACAATTGATGTCTTATTTTGTTTTCCTTTCCAGCTTTCTTTGGTGGCTGTTGTCAACTTCCAGAGATAGTCTAACTTGCTCTCAGAGGATGGGTGGTAAGCGAGTTATTTGATGTTGTCCAGTCTCCGACCCCCTCCTTTTGCTGTATCAATTGTATTTTAGATCATGGGCCCTTGGGTTGTTGTTCCCTTGAATTTGTACTGGGTGTCTGCAGTTTACTTTCCCCTTTGTAGATATTTTAACCGCTGGAAAGCAATCTGTGTTGCTCAGGCATTGAGAAACTGGTGCCATACTGTTCTTCACTGCATCCAAAATTTATACAGTTGGACTTAAAACCTTCTCTAGCCTATTCCAACTGTTCTGAGAATGCAAGTTGGATTGGTGAATTTTTTTAGCTGAGGCATATGTGCTTCGTTATTGCTTTTATCTTCCGTTTTTTTCCTGTTTCATGTTTTCTTCATTTTGATCAGATACATATAAGCTGAGGGGACGGTGGATTCTGCCTTTTTGTTTGTTTGAGCTTTCCTTGTGCTGGCAAATGGTTTGGTTGGTATGATTTGTTGCTGTATTGTAGGCTTCCTTAAGTTGTATGTATAAGCGCAGAGGGGATAGCTGATCTTTTTTCTTTTGTTTTGCTTTGTTTGTTCTGGCATGTGGGTTGGTTGTTAGATTTATTACTGCTGTAGGTCACTTCAATTTATACATGATTTTGGACTTATCCACATTGGCTTAATGGCAGTTCTCTGTATTTGAAATATGTTGTCTGCCAGCATTGGAACATGTGAACATTCATTCCACAATGGTGCTTGCTGAATACTTGTCAGCAGTTAGTTTGGTATTGTAATTTTACTTCAATGACAATAACCCCTCTGATGCTAATAACGCCTTCATATTGATGCGGTTAATTCATTTTTAGTACCGTTTGCATGGAAATGTTGTGCAAGTCTGCAAAAAGAAATTGAGTTCATACTTGATTGGCCAATGTTGACATGCATGGTATAACTTGATCTGAATATCACAGCATTTCTGCTGACATTTCTTGGTAGTATGTATGAGAGTTGGTTTTTATTTTTCCCCTGTTGTGCCAAAATTATTATTTGTTGTACTGTTCTTATGTACTTGAAAACATTTTTGAAGCAGCATCTTCGTTATTTGATGGTCAAAATTTAACAGATGTTGTCATTATGTTTAATTAAATTGATTGGTTGGTGCACTGTGTCAATTAACTGCAGTTTGTTATCCTGTAGCTGAATAATGTATTATGTTGAGAGTTGGAATCTCGAATCTGAATTGTTACGTGAATGCTTCTACCAATTATCTTCACCAACTGACAGCGTAAATAATAACTAATAGGATGAGCTTCTACCAACCGAAAAACAAAAGAAAGATGTTCAGAATGTCAACTGAGCCCATGTTGTTTAGTGTTTACAACGAATGTATGGTATATCTTGTCCGAAGAAGATTGGCATTCCAATAAAAGCTGTGCTGAAGTTCATCTCGCTGATTGTATGAAAGATGTTGCCCTTAGAACGACCACGTGAATGATGATCAAAAGAAAACCATTGCTGATATCTGATATAAACCAAACCAGTGATGTGGAAACAAATCTTGAACTCCACATTAATCCATACAGAGAGAGCTCCACAGAATCTACAGAAAGAGTGCGGCTGTGGATGTTGTAACTGGTCGGCATGTAAATGGTCGGCGAGAACGTGATCATCTGTGAAAGAAGTAGGAGTTCTGGGACTGACGTAGATGAGTTTTAAGTCACAATCCAGCAGTTAATATATAAGACATGATATGCGGTAACGTTTTACCTCTAGTATTTAGTACACTCCAACAAGAAAAGGTCTCACCCACAAGATGGAGCTAGAACAAGATATAATTTTTTTTCCAGTAAAATTAATCCCCAAAGATGATTATAATGTATCATCGGTTGCAAGCGGATTAGAAAACAAAATTTATACTCATTTAAGTACTTGAAGATGGATAGATAAGAATTAAACTTTTATGGACTTAAATTCAATCAAAATATGGTCTGGTTTTGCATACTGTCAAGGGGAAGTCCAGAAACCAAGTCTAGGTCATACCCATATCTATATAAAAAAGGAAGGCTAAATATTGCACTGACATGAGTTGATGTATGCCTGATATTTTGTTTATATTATCAATTCCATTGCTGAAGAGAATAATCTTAGGTACAAAGCATCTAAAAATTTGAGCTAGCCTGGGAATATTAAAATATATATACTTGTGGTTTTGGATTGTTACAGGTGAGCCTTCAACTCCAAAAATTAGCTTAAAGGGTAAAAGAGCTAGTAAGCTTATAAATCTTATATTAACCCCTTAATTGATCGATGTAGGATAATTAGACCATAACATGGATGCAATTGAAATGTTTAGTAATCCGTAAGTTAAATCTTTTGAGTGTAAGAAATCTTCTCAAAATTTTCACTCCCTTCAACATGTATACTAAATAAATATAATAATAATTAAAATAAATTATAATACTAAATATATAATCTAAATAATGTAAAATAACATAATTATTTATGGAGAAACATTTACAGATAATATAAAAGCCTTTTGAATGCATTTGTTGATAAGTAGAGATGACAACTTTGAAACAACGTCAATTTAAGTAGTAAACAATTGAACAGAGTAAGCAAAACGACGTCCTTTTGTTCTTCTGTTTCTCTATAAGTAAAATGACAGCATCTTGCATCTGAAGCAAAACGACATCCTTTGGCTTTAATTTTGTTTCTTTTTCACCCTCAACGATGTCGTTTTAAGTAGTAAACAATTGAACAAAGTAATTAGTCAGTCACCACACAGTCACTGTTGCGTCTCTGTATCTCTCACCACTGCGCTACCAGTCGCCAGTCGCCAGTCGCAGCAGCCACCCTTGCCCCCTTCACCGCGCACCAGCCAGTGTTTGCGTATTAAGGTTGGACTATTTGGATAACGTTGTTTTCCCAATAACTAAACAACTATTACAATGTTTATTAAAACAAAACTTTGATTATGAGAATATACTCTTCTCCATAGCCTGTAATTCATTGGGGGAAAATATCAAAAAATTGACACTTAAAGATGATAAATTAGGTTTTAAATGTTAATTATTTCTAATCTCAAGCATTTATATGTTAATTGTTTCTAACTTTGAAGCATATATATATTTGATTGTTTCTAACCTCAAGCATTTATATATTGATTATTTAAGATGGATGAGCATATTCTTTTATTATAGAGTTCTAATTCAGTACCGGAGATATAGGTGGAAACTTCTTCTCGTACCAAGTGAACATAGAAGTTCAACTTGAACTTAATTAAAAAGTGAAGTTTGGAACCACTTTAATAACATTAGATCGCCAGACGGGATGAAAAAAGCAACATGTAAATATTGTCAGAATATGTTAGTCAGGAAGAAAGATGGAACGTATCATTTAAAGAGATATGTAGATATGTGTAATATAAGGAAGATGGTATTAGAAGGTCAAACATTTTTTACCCCTAACTTTACCATAGGGGAGAATAAAATGACTTCAATATCTTATGACAATGATTTCTATGATAATTGGTGATGAACATCCATTATCTATGGTCAATATCAAAAGATTTATGATATTTTGTAACTCATTACAATTGAATTTCAAGATTCCAAGTCGGAATATATTGAAGAAGGATATTGTGAAATTTTTCGAGGATAAGAAGAAAGAGGTTTTAAGAGAATTGTTGAGTAATGAAGGACGAATTGCTATTACAACAGACATGTGGATAATTGATAACCAAAAGAAAGGCTATATAGCGGTGACGACACATTACGTTGATAATAATTGGAAGAGTTGTGGAAATAATTTTTCGATCATGCAAGTAATTGTACGAGATTTATTAGTAATTTCATCATCCACCGTTGCATCAGATTCTGCTTTTAGCCCTAGTGTTCGAGTTATTATTCCTCTTTATGCTTGACTTCATCCTCATACTGTTGGACCCCAAACCTGTTTTATTTATTTTGAGGCATGTTTGAAAATTTTAAAGTCTTATTAGATCAGTTAATTGG
>JAOTBA010000007.1:19362512-19374754 GCA_025629845.1 Erythroxylum squamatum
GAAGCAACCATGTTTATGACCTCAATCAATTTGAACCTATTTTGGCGCGATTTCCATAACTTTCACAAACAATGTCAAATTGATCTCTTTTTTGAACTACTGGAAAGAAGACTTCAAGAGCTACAACTCTCATGAAGACCTCAAAGCGAGATTCGGCTTCCAAAAGGGGTTAAAATGGAACAGAAGAAGGAAGCAAAAGGTCAAACTGAGACGATGTTGAAATCAAACTAAGATGATGCTGACATTATACTAAGACGATGATGACGTCATACTAAGATGATCATACTAAGACAATGATGACGTTATACTAAGATGATGATGATGTCATACTAAGATGATCATACTAAGACGACGATGACGTCATACTAAGACGATGATGACGTCATACTAAGACGATCATACTAAGACAATGATGACATCATACTAAGACGATCATACTAAGACGATGATGACGTCATACTAAGACGATGCTGAAGTCAAACTAAGACGGAACAATAAAAAGGGCATAACTTTTGACTCAGATGTCCAAAAATTTTATACTATATACCGTTGGAAAGATAAAAGAAAGATCTACAACTTTCCAAAAGGCATCTTTGCTAAAATCTATTGATATCAATCCCAAATTTGCCCCTAATGTCCAAAAATGAATTTTCCATTCATACACCAACGTACTGCACCCAATTTTGAAATTCTTAGAGACAGAATTGAAATTCGATGTCTTCACAAGAAATGTAGCCATATGTGTCTAGTTTAATCCAAATCAAGAATCGTCTCGTTTGGATAACTAGAGAAGACGTTATGGCTAACAGACCGAAGCACACTCAGGGAACATTTTCCAGATCACTACCAATTTGGTTTCTAACTCTTTCCTTCTCACAACTCATACCAATATCACTCTTGCTACTCCCTCTACTTCTCATTTTCAATAAATTCACATTTAACATCAATTATACCCGGAAGTTGTCAATGCATGCATGTACCACTTTTTTTTTATATGCAAACGTTCAATATTTATGTGCATATATGTTAACATGATGCATGAGCAAGAAAATGCATTTTCTTAATCTCCCTTTGAGCTCCCATGTACTGAAATTTCAGATCTTAACCCTTAATTTATGGACGGGATGCTACATAAGTGTTAGTGAATATATAAAACTAATTAAGTTGGCCTCACAGAACAGCTTAAGCTATTGTGGTGAAACGGTAACTTAATATAGTATCAGAGCCTTTATGACCAAGTAGTCGTGAGTTCAAATCCTACCACCCACCTATTATTCAACACAAGGTAGAATGGGCCTGTGCAAGTTTCAAGCCTAAAAAGCTTTCACTTGAGGGGGATGTTAGTAAATATATAAAATCAATTAAGTTAACCTCACACAACAGCTTAAGCTATTGTAGTGAAACGGTAACTTAATAGTAAGTTGGCCTACTGTAATTTGTCATACATATAACTTGCTTTCCAACTGGTTCTCATCAAGCATGATAGTATTCTCTAGAGAACTTCACCCAAAGAGCTAGTAGGATGCTTTTGGAGTTGTCTGTGTACTTACATGCATGTCACACACCTGCTTTACTTGTATTATTTATTTATTCAGTTTACACAAAGGTTTGGTGGTTCTTACACGAGTTAATGGTTGTAACATCGTGATTATTGTGGCTCATTGTCATTATTTTGAATATTATCCATACTGGCGAAAAATCAATACCAAATAAGAAAATCTTATATCGAAATTTGGTAACAGTCGATTTTGGCTATTCGGTTGGTGTACTAACCGTAACAAAAATACCAGTCAAATCCTAGTCAAAATTATAATTTAAAAAAAATTAGGAAGAAATTAAAAAACTTAAAATCTCTCCTATATAAAATAATAATTACTTATACATAAACTGGAATATAATAATAAATAATACAAATACAAATAAGAATGTATTAAATACATTTTTTTTATGTAAATAGGCTTATACATTATACATTATCTAACTAAATATATTATTTTAATATATTATAAATATATTTAATAAATATTTAAAAATTTATATATTTCATATTGACTATATATTATTTTAGTGCATATATGTGAAAATTATTATAATAGCTTTTGAACTAAGTAAAGATAACATTTGAAATTAAATTTACTTATTATAAATGTATATTTTTTTACTTTATATTATTCTTAATTTTATATTTATATGATAGTTAAATGATCTTTTTCTCATCTTAACTTACGAGAAATATGTGAAAATGATATTAGTAAAAATAAAAAAAATTGTTATATCAAATTCATATTATTATAATTTCTTGAGACATGATTGAAGTAAAGTCAAAAGGTATTTAATATATTGAGAGACTGTTTTGTAATTTTATAAAATTTGTAGAATATTTTGTAATTTTAAAAGATTATTCAAAATAATATCCAATATTGATTGGTATCGATATCGTAACATATCAAAACCATCTAGCACCAATTCTGATATGATATTTGTAACATTTTTTATTGTACTTACCTCTTTGTTTTTCAATTTATAGAAATTATTTAATTTTTCAAAAATAAACTAAATACTTAAAAATAATATGATAAAATGGTCAATGTAGTTAGTCAACATACTCATGACTAAGGACCAACTTTGTGGTTCTCTCTTCTTTATGGACCTTTTCTGGTACTGTTAGATGGTTATCTCTTTTCTCTTCTTAGGAAGTGTTTCCTTTTCCTTTAAGGATTTGTTCTTCACCTTTAAGTGATTTCAATTATTGTTCATGGCTGCACCACACAACAGATTTTCTACAAACCATGTTAGGAGTCAGATTATTATTTTATAATCAATCCTTGTATTGGCTTGGAGATTGATTTTTAAATGTCTATTATCCTCTATATCTCAAACTTCATTAAAGAATGACAATCTTGTTTAAAAATAAAACGACCAACTTCATGTTTTTAAGCTTCCAATCATCTGTTGCATATTTCTTTTCATGTTTTTAAGCTTCCAATCGTATTTGCTATCTACAGCTCTATATGAAGCTAATGGTAGACCAATGAATGCAAGGCTGCAGGTGCACTAATGAGTGCAGAAGTGCTCACAGCTGGTTTGATCAGTTCCAGCCGGAGTATTTCTCAGTTGGTCAAGTACTAAAGGACACGGAAATGTAAGTGTTCTGCGTTCACATGAAGTTCAGGTAAATTGGCTATCGCCTTCCCGGCAATGTTGAGGTGGAGAGACGAGCTTCCTTGTAAAGATCTTACGCTCTTCAGCCCCAGAAATTGGTCGAGTTTTGTCTTCTAAGAAGGAAAGAGAAGCCTTTCACATCTACCTTATGGCGTGTAGCAGATACATTTGCAGTGACAATAGTGCAGAAAGCCAGATCGTCAGAGTCGGATCAACGATTCATAATATCGTTGTTTCTCATATCATTAATGGACCACAGAACCCTTTGTTTTCCTGTTTTGCTTGTTCAGGAGCTGTTGCTGAAAGTTCAGTCAAATTCATCAAGCCTTACAGTCGATGATGTTCTAGTAACCTGCTTGGTTTCAGCCCATGTACTCTTGTTTATATTCTTAATAAAGCGCAAGATACATGCTGATTTTACAAGTTTTAACTCAAGCTAAGTATGAAATTTTAATTTTGTTATAATCAATAATCAACATCAACAATACAAATTCTAAAGATTTATGATTGTTTGCCCCTACTAATCTAACCTTGTATCTCTCTATGGAGCCATCTGTTTTCTGCTTATCCGTTATCCTAGGATAGGGGCCCATTACCTGGTGCTACGCACTCTGGCGAGACTCCAAGAGAGGAGTCCTTTGTGATGACGATTGCTTCAGTTCATTCTGTTCCTCTTCTTTGGATTGCGCCCATATCACTCCATAGAAACCGCCAACAATTACAATTGCTCCCAAAATACTGACTCAAGAAAACATGCTTCAGTTTCCATGAAAGCGGATTTGTAAGAATTGCATTGCCATTATGGTGTTTTGATAAAGGTTGTTGGGGTTTAGGGGGGAAGTGATTTACACCAGTCTGGCTTATTTTATGTCGGTGGCCAAAGACTAGAATACTGATGAGTAAGGAACCAGAGAGATAAGAGATAGTACCTTCCAAGTTGGAGAGTGTCACCAAGGAAGATGACCCCCAATAAGGTAGCAACAGCAATCCCCACTGGCTTGAACATGGCAACAAAAACTGGCCCTTTCTTATTTATGCACCATGATAGCACCGCATATGTCACAAAAGTACCAAAAAAAGCCTGGAAATGGATTACAAACAAAAACCATTTGTATGATAAGATTAGCAGATCAAAGAAAATTTATGTGGAAGATGTTTAACATGTTCTTATCTTGTACTCACAGAGTAGATGACAGAGATGAGCTCAATATCAAGATTCAGTTTCCAAGCATTAGGATCTCTCACTGTTATCAAGCAAAGTATTCCACACTGAATGGTTCCAAAGAGGCAGAAGAAGGAGATTACGGTTATTTCTGACTTGTACTCCTTTAGAATTGCTGCCTTTAATCAAGATGTTGTACTCAAATATCAGTTTCATTTGTTCAGATTATTAGGTAAATAATATAGAGAACAATTGCATACAACTATTGAGTAGCTTATGTACACTGTGTATCACCTGCAAAATAGCATACATTGAGAGGCATAAAGAACCAGTTGCTAGGAAGAGGCCTCCTATAACCCAAGAATCATTGTCTGTTACCAAATTGGTAGGGGTTGGATCCTGACGTGAACTGAAGCCACCTATTTTAGGACCTTTGAAGAATATAACAATCATTGCTCCTGCAATTGTCAGCACTGTGCCTAAAATTTTGATCTGGCTTCCTGAGCTTTTTAAATCTACCTTTTCCATCCTAAAATGAAGGACAAAACAAATCAAGGAAACATCCCTCACTCTTATATGCTTGATCTAAAGCCACAGTGCCTAGAGCTCAACACAAGACAGAAGCAATCTAACCATCCACTGAAGCTCAAGATCATGAATTGAGAAAATGGTTGATCTGACAAATCATGAACATAAATTTCCTTTCTTTTTCTAAATGATGCATTTTGCAGACAATGTAATCGAGAGAAGGGAAGAGAAAAACCTGAAGACGACAGCAAGAATGAAAGTAAAAGCTGGAATCAATTGGCTCATGGCAGAGCCAAGAGTAGGAGAACTGTAGTTTATACCTGTCATCACACAGTTCTGCATCCCAGTAAGCCTGCAAAACTCAAAGATTATGAATTTCCTGGACACCAAACCGAAGGGTAATCAAAAAAAAGCATAGATGAAACATACCCCAAGAGACTAAGGATGAAAAATCTGCAGAGAAGGGTAAAGGTAATAGGTGGGCTCTTTTTCCTGTAAAGAGAGAGGGAGAAGGAAAAATTGATGAATTTGGTAATAGGAAGCGAAGATTTAAGAAGAAGAGAAGATGGGTTTGAGTTTTACCTAAGGAAAAAGAAATAAGTGGGGAAGATGAAAAGAGTGGCAATAGCATTCGAGTAGAGAACAAAGATGTAGTTGTTCATTCCTTTAGACATGGCTGCTTTGCTTAGGGTGGTCAGCCCCACACTCAGACTTTCTAGCATCACCATTGCTGCAAATGGCAGCACTCTGAAACAGCATTCCTTCAGTCCCATCTCTGTTTCTGTTCCTGAATGTTTGGGGAGAGACGAGAATGAGGCGCCTGTCAAAAAGTGCCGCTTCTTAACGGGGAAAAGAGTTCATGTACGGCAAAGGGTTACTAGATCGGATGGAGAGAGGCGATTAGTAATCCAGACCAGCAACATTTTGGTACCTTCGATTCCGAATCATCGCTCTTACTCCACAATGAAATATGACTGTTGGTAGCAGGCAAATTGGACCATTTTAAGCAATTTAAAAATTTTATGAAATAATATAAATATCGCTCTAATGAAGTCATCTTAAGCAAATAAAGACCACATGCATCTGGTAGGTAAAACTTATACGAGTAATCAAACTCACGCCAACTGAATACTGTTAAGACCACATGCATCTGGTAGGTAAAACTTATACGAGTAATCAAACTCACGCCAACTGAATACTGTTAATAGATTACATCTAGTGTAGAAGCCGCGATGCATAAACATATATGGACATAAACAAAAATAGATGATACGTTTTCTAAAACAAGGTTTGTTATTTATCTATTTATCTTATATAAAACATAAATGTGGATCTTCCTTTTTTCCTCTAATAAAATATATCATGAATAAGTTTTTCCAAATTTACTTTTCTTTTGTTTTGAGCGAGAGAGTTTTGATTTTTTAACACAACTTTGATTAAAGTTATCGTAGCATCAAGGGTGACTATAAAATTTTAGAGTTTTGATTATGCTTGTATAATTCGTGTCACGATTTCATTCATCAACTCAAATTACATAAATTATTTTTTTATTTTTTCCTTTCCTTTATGTTAGTCATTTGGAAATAACCTCTTTATTAATTAGGTAAGGTTGTGTACTACTAAATCTTTCCAGACTCTGCGCCTCGACGGGATTTCTACTAAGTATTATTATTGTTGGTATATAACAATAAGGGCAAAATGTAAAGTAGGTTTTATTGATGGTCCACTGTGAGAGCTAAAGAAAGTTAAAATAATTATGAATAGAGGTAGAAGATAATCTATATTGTTACATATTGGATTTTAAACTCTTATATCTAAGGACTTAGTTAAGGCTATTATATATACCTTAAATTCTAGAGAAATTTGGAGTGAGTTATATGACATGTTTGGAGAGGGCTATGTACCTCCCATTTATTAACTACAGAGACATCTAATACTTCAGTATAACTATTTGTCTAAGAAACTACATGATCAGGAGATGCATTTAAGAATCCGCATGTAGAAGTGAAGTCAGATGACATTAGATTGCTTATTGATGAGGAGGACTTGACTATGGCCTATACACTTAGCAACAAAGTTCCTTCAAATAGAATATGGAAAATACTTGTGAACAGAGAAACTTTATAGGTGAAATAAGTTCATAACTACTTGGAGGATCACAACTTCTAGGAAATAAAGCCTAAAGCTGATACGTCTTGATTAATGCTTCAAATTTTAAACTTAAGGTGTGAACTGTGCAAGGAGATCTAGTGTACTGTGGGGAAATGAACAAAATATTTGGATATGGTATGATAATTGGTGTGTCATTAGCCTCTCTTCTTGATTCCTCAAGCTTTTCAACTAAGGCACGAGATGAAACCAAAGGAAAAGTTGTTGAACTAATCAAAGGCAATAATTGACATGTGAGGCAAAGGGACTTCAGCATTATCAAAGATAATCCTTCATGATACAATCTTAATTAATTGTGTGGTCTAGACTCTCGTCTGGTATCTTCAACAATAAGTTAGGATACAAAGTGTTCAGGGATCCATCCCCTAAGGTTCCTTAAATGAAGCTTATTTGGTCCAAGCAAATCTCTTATAAACTCTCCTTTATTTGGCAGCTTGCTATTAAGGGCAAACTTTATACTCTTAACACACTTAAAGGCTCACTGTCTCTATCCACCTTCTGTAAATTATGCAACATTAAGGAAGAGAATAAGGATCAGGTATTCTTCAAATGTGAATTCTCCAAAGAGCTATGGTTCTCAATCTAAAAGATGAATAGCCACTATGCAATATGGAGAATTGGGGTCAAATTATCTCATAGGCAACCAAGAAGTTCTACTTAAATGATGAAGATTATGTTATCAATAAGATTTCACTATGTGATAGTATTTATGTCCTATGGAAGGAAAGGAGTGATCAAATATTCAACAACAATTCCTTATATAAGAGAGTCTTCTATTAAAACACAATTGAATGGATCAAAGAAATCATTGTATCAAACATCAGCATCAACTTAACTTCCTCACAAATGGCCTCTAGATGGAGATTTGCTTAATAAATATGCCAAAAGGAGACCAGGAGGAACTACTTATCTGATTGAATATAGCAATTTATGTTACCAAATTCCATTCATACACAAGGAAAAGAATGAGGTTCAATTATAGATAACATAAGACACGCCTCAAAGTGAGTCTTTACAGAGCTCATCTATATGCTTTGTTGAATTAAGATAATCCTGGACCTTAAAAGAAAATGTATATGCTAAAAGCTTATATCTTGTTGGCTAATTTAATTAGTTAGGCTCAATGTAATGAGTTGTTTGCACTACATGTTCCTCATAGGAGTTGTAAAGGATAAAAGCCTCAATTGTAACTCCTTTTGGAGAATTTTCTTTAATATTATTCTTTATTTTCAAATATTATTTATTCTAAGAAGCACGTAGAGGAAATGGTAAGTAGAACACAACTAATTTAGTTTTTAATGGGGCTCCATGAAGATTATGAGCAAGTTTGCTATTGCAAGAACAATTATTTTCAGTAAGGCATATTTAATGGTACTTTGGATTGAGTCACAAAGAGAGGTTAGTCAGAGGTTTACATAATTAAGTAATAAAATATCATTGGTTTCAAAGGAATAGAATCAAGGTAGCAAAAAGAACTTTTCATAAAAGTAAAAACAAAAGGGATAAAATTCATTGTGATCATTAGCATCGAAATGGGAATAAAGGAGAGCTGCTTCAAATTGATAGGGTATCCTAAATGGTGGCAACAAAACAAGAAGAAGGCATAAAGGCAATAAAAACTTGAAGCAAAGTTGATTTCAATTGAAGAATAAATGAAACACCTTTTAATACTTGTGAAAGATTGAAGAGTGGGTTTTGTTGAATAATAAAATGAAAGAGATTATGAGAATTTTGAAGGAAAAGGCAGTGATACATGTACAAAATTTGGACAACAAAGATAGTGACATCTATTTAGCTAGTAAACTTAATCCCTCTAGTATTTTGATAACTGCAAATTGCATCGTATTTTAAGGCACAGTTTGATATGTATTTAACTGTTAATTCGATCACTTTGTATGTGTTTAGGTTAAAATTGTGTTAGTTTGTGATTTATTTGTGTTTTATGGGTTAGTACAAGTCTTTGAGCTTAAATATTATGTTTTTGAGGTACCTTGATATGTTTTCTAGTATTTCCAGGTCAATATCAAAGAGCGGAAGAGTTTTGGAGGAAATCTGGGCCACAACACAGACCACGATCATGACAGATAGGTTACGATCGTGACAAAAGCTACAGATTTGGCCCATAATCATGGTCTGCATGCAGAGTAGTAAATATTTGGTTTTATCCTCATGGCATTTCTGGTTTAAACCATACGCAATAGCTTTGGGTTTTGAATATTTAAGAATGAAAAATCATGACTATATTGTTCAAAGAGTTTAATCTTATCAGTGAAGCCTCTGTTCTTTTATAGGAACTCTTAAACTTATGAGCAAGATGTAATTTGTTAGTACTTCATTCATGCCCTCCTAACATTACTAAATTACCTATTGGTGACAGGTCACATGGGGACACTCTA
This sequence comes from Erythroxylum squamatum, assembly GCA_025629845.1. Taxonomy (NCBI): domain Eukaryota; kingdom Viridiplantae; phylum Streptophyta; class Magnoliopsida; order Malpighiales; family Erythroxylaceae; genus Erythroxylum; species Erythroxylum squamatum. The sequence continues at coordinate 19,371,930 of JAOTBA010000007.1, forward strand.
TCTCATTTACATATCTCCGAGCTAACTGATCTAGTGTCTTATTATCTCTAATAGGTAAGAAGTGGGCTGATTTTGTTAATCTGTCAACAATGACTCATATGGCATCATGCTGCCTCAGAATTCTCAGCAAATTCATAATAAAATCCATTGTAATCCTCTCTCATTTCCACTGTAGAATAGGTAATAACTGCAATTTTCCAATTGGGACCTGATGCTCTACCTTAACTTGTTGGCATGTCAAAAACCTGGAAACATACTCAGCCACTTGCTTCTTCATCCCTGATCACCAAAACTGTTGTTTCAGAGTATTGTACATCTTGGTAGTACTAGGATGCATAGCATAGGTTGCTATGTGTGCTTCCTCTAAAATTTTGTTTCTTAAATAATCAATATCTGGTACACATAATCTCTTATTCAACCACAATGTATTATTTCTCAACTTAAACTCAAAACTCATATTCTGTTTTAACTTCTCTACAATCTTCACTACTTCTGGGTTTTTGCTTTGAGCTATTTTAACCCTTTCATGTGATATCGATCTAAGCTTCAATGTAGCTAACAATGCTTCATTTTGTCCCAAACTTAGCTCAACATTCAGTGCTCTCAGTTGAACTAGACTTGGTAACTTCGATGCTTGAATTTGTGCTACATTACTATTAGATTTCCTACTTAATGCATCAGCTACAACATTAGCCTTACTTGGATGATATTCTATCATGCAATCATAATCCTTAAGCAACTTAATCTACCTCCTTTGGCTCATATTAAGTTCCTTTTAACTCAATAGATATCTCAAACTTCAATGATCCGTAAAAATCTAAAACGTTTCACCATATAAATAATGTCTCCAAATTTTCAAAGCAAACACTACTGCAACAAGCTCTAAATCATAAACTAGATAATTGAACTAATGAGGCCTTATCTGTCTCGAAGCATAAGCAATCACTTTACTATACCGCATCAAAACACACCCTAATCCTTGGTGTAAAGCATCACTGTATACAACATATCCTCTAAATCCAGATGGAATAGCCAATACTGATGCCGTAGTTAATCAATGTTTTAACTCATCAAAGCTCTTTTGACATTCATCATTCCATTTAAAAGGTACGTTCTTCCTCAGAAGCTTTGTCAAAGGGGTTGAGATCAATAAGAACCCTTCAACAAACCTCCTGTAATAACCTGCTAACTCAAGAAAACTCCGAATCTCTGACACATTTCTAGGTGTTTCTCATTTCATCATGGCCTCGACTTTCTTTAGGTTTACTTGTATATCCTGTCCAGACACTATATGACCCAAGAACACCATCTAATCAAAACAAAATTCACATTTACTGAATTTGGCATACAATTGCTTTTCTCTCATTATCTGTAAAATTAACCTCAAATGCTCAGAATGTTCCTCTCTACTCCTTGAATACACCAAGATATCGTCTATGAATACAATAACAAAGTGATCTAAGTAAGGTTGGAATACTTTATTCATCAATGCCATAAAAGTAGTTGGAGCATTTATCAATCTAAAAGGCATCACCAAAAACTCGAAATGTCCATATCCGATTCTGAATGCACTCTTTGGTACATCAGCTTCTGTTATTTTCAATTGATAATACCCTGACCTCAAATCCAGTTTAGTAAACACCTAAACTCCTTATAACTGATCGAGTAAATCATCTATTCTCGGTAGGGGATATTTATTCTTCACTGTCACCTAATTTAATTGCCTATAATCAATGCACAATTTCAAAGTTCATCCTTCTTCTTTACAAACAAAACTGGAACTTTCCAAGGTGACACACTGGATCTGATAAAACCTTGACTTAACAACTATTGCAACTAAGTCTTAAGTTCTTTAAGTTCCACAAGTGTCATCCTATAAGGAGGAATAGATATAAGATCAGTACCTAGGACAAGGTTAATGGTGAACTCTATCTTCCTATTTAGTGGTAATCCTGATAATTTAGTGGAAAAAATTCTAGAAATTTCCTAACAATAAGAATATCCTGTAATGTCTTCTCAACTCGAGTATCAGTCACATAGGCTAAATAGGCCTCACATCAACTTCAAATCAGTCTAAAAGCCCTCATTGATAAAATCAATCTGGCTGGCACTGCTTGACTAATACCTCGAAATATCACCCTTGGTTGAGTAGGAGATTCAAGAATAACCTCTTTAGTGTAACAATTCATCACAACCCTATGAATAGTAAGCCAATCCATACCTAAAATAAGGTCTATCTCTTTCAATTGTAGTACTATCAAATCGACTTTCAACTCAGCCTGGTCAACCTGAATAATACACCCTCTATATACTTCTCCAATCATTGTAGTACTACTTACTGGAGTTCTCACCTCTAAGCTAAATTTCAACATCTCTCTCACACAATGCAATTTAGATGCTAAATGTGGGGTAATAAATAAATGTGTAGATCTGGTATCTAACAACACAAATGCCTCAAAATTAAAGACATGTAATACACCTACAATAATATCTGGGGAATTTTGTGCCTCCAGTCTAGTAATAGCAAAGATCTTGGCCTGAGACTGTGGTTGGTTATTCTTTACCTCAGTCTTAACACTATGATCTGCTAAATTAGCTTTACCCCTACCTCTGCCTCTCTATTCTGCTCCACTGGCTCTGCTCTATTGGACAATCATCTCCGTCATTGATCCTCCTCTCACTCCAGACTATGCTCCTAAATTTGTTGGACAGTCTCTAATCTGATGCTCTAAGGAGCCACAGCACAAATGTTGGGCCCCGAACCTTTCTTGGAAGTTAGGACTATTAAATGAGAAGTTGTTCATGATTATTCATATATAAAGAAA
>JAOTBA010000007.1:19389939-19408768 GCA_025629845.1 Erythroxylum squamatum
TTTATGATTAATTATAATAAGAATATACTGGTCCTGTATAGATTCTTATTATAATTTTAGTCTTATTAATTTTTTCCGCGGTCCCTGTCGTGCCTTATTTGTTTAGACCGCACGTGTATTATTTGTAATTTAAATAAGCAACAGATTATTTTAATTAAAAAATTTATTTATTAATATTTTAAATTAAATAGAAATATCTGTTGATTTGAATTACAAACCGCATAATAAAAAAAACTGTATAATCTTATCGGTTACTTCTTATGCGGAAAGGAGAGGTTTTTCGATATATATATATATATATATATATAAGCTTTTCTTCCTATCGAAGAGAAGGTAGTTATTAGAAAATAGAGAAAATAGAAACTCTTCATAAAAACATACGATCTGTTCTTTTTGCCCACCCACAAATAAGGGTTACATAAACAATTAAGGTCACACGGCAGAAGGCTGCGGGTGATAAGAAGATTTGCAGAAAGAAGATTTTGTAGAAAGAAGACCTGTTAGCAATTCCTGATCTTGGGTTGCTTCCGCTGCTAATACTATTGTTTCCATCAATTTGCCCATTGAATGAAATGGCTTACTGATGTGATTCTTACTGGTAAATTTGACCGTCACTTGCATCTAACTTTGAAGTTTCATTGTTTTCAAGGTCAAGATCTCACATTGAATGAATACATTTTTATCTATTTGCTAAAAAAAGAGGTACGTCTTTCTTTGCGTATATTTTACGTTCTGGTTTTTAAACATTAGGTTAGTGAACTTGGAAAGTCCATCTCTTTTTCTTCTTTCTTAGCGTTGAGAAATCAAAAGCATATTCTTTGATTCTCTATCGAACAGATTTTTGTTCTTGTAGCTCTAAAATGTCTTCTCCAAGCAAGAGGAGGGAGATGGACTTTATGAAGTTGTAAGTTCAATTCGTTATTACTTTCTGCATGTAGGAATTAGGATAACCATTTCATTTGGTTGGCACGATTGACCATGAATTTGGAATCATGGCCCAAACTTGATTATATAATGATAGAGACCAGAAGATGAAAATAGAAATACTGAATAGTATGAATTTTTATTGATAAATCTGAGAGCAAGGATCTTAAACTCCCAAGGCAGTCCATATGGAGGGGATTAAACTCCAAAACAAATAAGTTAATAATTCAAGCTATTGACTTGCTCTAACTATCGGATATTTATAATGCTAGACTCCTAACAACTTATAATAGAATCCTAAAGATTCGCAATAAAAGATAATACATAATCAGTAAAATAACAGAATAGCTAAAATAAGGGAATATGGCTACTGGATGTGCGTAATGGGATGTGACTACTGGATTTGCGTTGGAATCAAACCAAACTACTGGTTGGCTAAATCTTGTCCCATGTGATCCTCATGTGCTTTTCTAAATTTCCTCCTAAAGTATGTGTTAAGAAGTGGAGGTGTCATATCAATGCATCCCTCCTAGAAATTCGCCTTGTCCTCAAGGCGAAAAGAAGGAAATTGTTCCTTGATAAGATCATAGCTTTCCCAACTTGCTTCCTCTGAAGGACGCTCAACCCATTTAACTAATAGTTCTAGGTGGGAATGTACAGTTATTTGTACCCATCTGTGAGCAAGAACTTTTTCAGGTTGTAGCACAAGTTCCTAGTCGTCATTAATAGGGAGAGATGCTGGTGGTGTGGTTGCAAATTGCCCATATGCTGGTTTCAACAGTGAGACATGAAAAATGGGGTGTGTCTTGGATGATGCTGGTAATTCCAACTCATACTCAACTGGTCCTACTCTCCGAATGACCTTATAGGGGCCAAAGAATCGCAGTGACAGCTTTTCATTTCTTTTTCTAGCCAATGACTTTTTCCCGTATGGTTGGATACGGAGAAAAACTGAATCACTAATCTGAAAGTTTAATTCACGCCGGTGAGCGATTGTTTACTGCTTCATTCTGGTTTGAGCTTTCAACAAGTGTTCTTTGAGCAGTTTTAGCATATCATCACGAGCAAGAAGCTGTTCTTTAAGTTCAGCAATTCTGGTTTCACTTGTACAAATGGAGAAATGGTAGGAGGATACCTTCCATAGACTAATTTAAAAGGTGTGGTACTAGTGGAGGAATGAAACCCAGTATTAAAGGAGAATTCTGCCCATGCTAAAAAATGACTCCAAGAACGCAGTTGGTCCTGAACAAAACACCTCAAATAAGCTTCAATACAACAATTAACCACTTCGGTCTGCCCATCGGTTTGAGAATGATAGGAAGAGCTCATCCTAAGTGTGGTGCCACTGATTCTAAATAGTTCTTGCCAAAAAACACTCAAAGAGACTGTGTCTCTATCTAAAATAATGGACCTTGGGATGCCATGAAGGGGTACAATTTCCCTGCAAAATTTTTCAGCAACTACCTTGGTAGTATATGGGTGAGAAATAGGGATAAAATGAACATACTTACTGAGGCGATCAATTACTACTAGAATTGTGTCATAGCCCCCAGATTTTGGTAAACCAGATGTGAAGTCCATTGAGATGTCCTCCCATATTCTTTCGGGTATTGGTAGAGGTTGTAAAAGGCTAGTAGGTGCCAAAGCTTGGTATTTTGCTTGTTGACAGATTAAGCAATTTTGAACATAAGTCTTCACATCATTTTTCATTTTTAGCCAGAAGAAATAGGTTGTTAATCGCTTTAATGTCTTTAAATAGCCCCCATGCCCTGCTGCCAGAGTATCATGAGCTTCAACAAGGAGCTTATGTCAAATAGGGTGGTTATAAGGAACCACTAATCGCTCCTTAAAATAAAGCTTATGATCTACCAATTGAAAATCAAAATGGGAAGAAGGATTTTGATCAAGATTATCTATGATATCACGGGTATAAGGATCATTCAATAATGCATCATACTAATGGAAGAAATCAAGGGGTATATGAAGTGTAAGTGCTAACAATTCAGCATTTTATGGACGCCTGGATAGTGCATCAACCCCCTTTTTTCTCGTCCAACTTTGTAAATACTTGTGAAGTCAAATGGTAATAACTTCATGAGGAGTCGTTGCTGTTCATTGGTAGTCAAACGTTGGTTGAGGAGGTATTTGATGCTGTTATGGTCTGTCTTCACAAAAAATTTACACCCTAAAAGATAGTGTTTCCATTTCTATAGAGATAGCACCAAGGCAAGTAATTTGTATCATAAGTAGATTTAAAACGGTTTGACAAGGAAAGACCTTTACTGAAATATGTAAGGGGATGTTCATTCTGAAGTAATATTGCTCCCATTCCTTCCGAAGAAGCATCACATTCTACCACGAAGGGTTGAGTGAAATTTAGGAGCTGCAAAACAGGTACTGTAGTGAGTGCATCTTTAAGCTGAGAAAATGCTTGTGTTGCTGCCAATGACCAACAAAAAGCATTCTTTTTTGTGAGTTCAGTAAGTGGTTTGGCCAGCAATCCATAATTCTTTATGAACCTCCGGTAATATCCTGTCAAACCCAAAATTCACGTAACTCCTTCACATTACTAGGTACAGGCCATGCTGTGATTGCTTGAATTTTTTCTTGATCCACCTCTACACCTTGGGCTGATATCATATACCCTAAGAAAGATATGCACCGCTGTCCAAACAAACATTTGGATGATTTAGCATGGTATTGGTGGTCGTTAAGAAGCTGCAGAGTGTGTTGTAAATGGTTCGGGTGTTGTTCCAACGATAGGTTGTAAACCAAAATGTCGTAAAAAAAGACTAAGATGAATTTTCGGAGATAAGGTCGGAAGAGGTCGTTCATAGCTGATTGGAAGGTTGAAGGAGCATTAGTAAGACCAAAAGGCATTACGACAAACTCATAATGACCGGAGTGGGTTCGAAAGGCTGTTTTATGGATATCTGGGGGATGGACCCAAATTTAGTGGTAGCCGGATCGAAGATCAATTTTCGAAAAAATAGTGGCTCCGTGTAGCTCATCTAGAAGTTCATCTATGTTTGGGATTGGGTATTTATTTGGAATTGTAATTTATTTTAGGCCCCTGTAATCTATACACATCCTCCATGAGTTATCTTTCTTTATGATAAGAAGCACAGGACTTGCATAGGGGCTGGTACTAGATTGAATGAACCCTTTCTTGAGTAAATCATAAACTTGTTGCTCAATTTCGGTTTTCTGACAATAAGGATAACGGTATGGTCTAATGTTGGGTGGCTTAGAGTCCGAAAGGAGATTAATAGCATGGCAATGTAGGCGGTAAGGTGGTAGGGTACTAGGTTCTTCAAACACTGTTTCAACTTTCTACAGTATTTTATGAATTGAAGAAGGGATGGAATCTTCTGGGTTTGTTGTATCTTTGGATAAGAACTGAAAACTGACTTCTTGATTTGGTTTAGGAGGCACCCCCTGGAGCTTGTATTTCTTGCCATTCAAGTGAAAAACGAGGAACATTTCGTTCCAATTTGCCTGCACAGTGTTCAGGGATGCAAGTCATTTGATACCTAAAACCAAGTCAGCTTCACCAAGAGAAAAAGGATAATAATCTTCAGTAATTATGAGACCTGGCAATTGAATGGAGACATTAGGACATATATGATTACAATAAATTACCTCCCCATTACCAATCTGCACACCGAAAGAGGGTGCCCTTCTTGCAAGCAATTTTTGCTCTTCCACGATTTTTTCATATACAAAATTGTGGGTGGAGCCGCTGTCCACCAGGATCAACACCTTACGGCCTCCAAGCACTCCCTGCAACTTCATCGTCATGCTCGTTGGATTACCCAAGATTGCGTGGAAGGAAATCTCAGCATATTCCCCTGTTCCATCGCCTTCGGCTTCGTTTTCAGCATGTCACCATCGTCATTGGCCATCTCCAGGAGATGGAGGGTCGCGGCCTTGCAGCGATGGCTGGGAGAGAACTTCTCGTTGCAGCAGAAACACAACCCTTTCGAAATACGCAGTTGTCTCTCCTGGTCCCATGTACGCAGCGTCGTTGGTCGAGAAGAAGTAGAATAGATGTGGAATGTTGTGCTGTTGGGTTGCTGGTGAATGGACCTACACGTGACAAATTGGAAGTTTGGGCATGTGGGGTATTGGGTTTATTAGAGTTGATCCATTGATTTGCTTTTGGCCCACTTTTAAGATTGGTCTTTTGTTCAAACTCTAGTGCCAAACTAATAGCCCGATAGACAGATCTGGGCTTGTGGATTCTCATATCAGATTTCAATTCATCTCGCAACCCATTAAGAAAAATACCCAAGAGACAATGTTCGGGCCAATTTTGACTCGAGCTGAACGTTTAGCAAATTCCTGACGATATTCTTGTACTGTACCCATTTGACGAACAGCACAAAGATATTCATCGGGATTCTGAAATTCAGCAGGACCATATTGTTCTTAAAGCGTGTTCACTAACTCCTCTCAATATAGAATGGTTCTCTCGGAATTGATCTAAGCGAACAAATCAAGTGCATCACCTTCCAAATACATAGCCGGTACGTCAACTTTTGATTCTTCGGGTGTTTGATAATACCTGAAGTATTTCTCAGCCTTCAAAATCCAACCAGGTAGATCACCTTCTTCAAATTTTGGGAATTCTATTTTAGTATAAGGTGGACGTGTGGTACTTCTATGACCCCAATTTTGTTCTCCTTCGTCCTCTGTCTCATTGTTCCAATGAGATCCTCTTGTTCGCTGATCATTACTACTCTCAGGTTTCTTCCCCTTGTCAGCTTGAGTTTTCAACACAGCTACATCAGCAACTATGGTGCCAAATATCTCAAAACGAGAGGCTATGGCAGCTAATTGTTGGGATACTAGTTCTGGTATATTATCGCAAGTTTGTGGTGGTGGGTCGTTGGTGGATGAACGAGTGATAGCCATGGCTCTGATACCAAAATGACAGAGACCAGAAGATGAAAATAAAAATACTGAATAGTATGAATTTTTATTGATAAATCTGAGAGCAAGGATCTTAAACTCCCAAGGCAGTCCGTGTGGAGGGGATTAAACTCCAAAAAAAATAAGTTAATAATTCAAGCTATTGACTTGCTCTAACTATCGGATATTTATAATTCTAGACTCCTAACAACTCATAACAGATTCCTAAAGATTCACAATAAAAGATAATACATAATCGGTAAAATAACATAATAGCTAAAATAAGGGGATATGGCTACTAGATGTGCGTAATGGGATGTGACTACTGGATTTGCGTTGGAATCAAACCAAACTACTGGTTGGCTAAATCTTGTCCCATGTGATCCTCATGTGCTTTTCTGAATTTCCTCCTAAAGTACGTCTTAAGTTTGATACTTATGTGAGAGAGGTGCAAATTCCTAATTTCTGGACAAAAATATCTTCCTGCCAAATACACTTTGAGTTTCAGAAAGAATCATGAATGTTCAAATCTATCAAGAACATGGGGTAAATCATTGTTAAGGACAGCTGGACTCGAAGTAAAAAAAAGTTCTATGGTTGGTTGCTTGTGGTTTGGACTCTCCACTGCACTTGTTGCATTGGGTTGGGTACTATAAGAATTGATTGATTATGATAGGATATATTTTGGTGATTGCCTTGTTGATTTTGTGGATCCTGTTTGCCAATTGCCTTCAATTGAGTTGTTTGGTTTTGTATTCCTGATTTATCTTCATGTGTCTATTCAGCACAATGGTTTAGTACTCTCCTGTCCAGTCAATGAGTTTTATTTGTAGAAAAAAAAACATTGTTTACCTAGAATTGGAACTGTTTTATGCTGAAGTTATTAATGGTCCTCTTTGGGGTGATTCTTAGTTGGTGTCTTCATGCCATCCAGGATGATGAGCGATTACAATGTGGAGATAATAAACGATGGATTGAATGAATTTAATGTCAAATTTCAGTACTACTTCTTCCTTTGTAATGCCTTTTTCCTTTATTTGGTGAATGTGGTCTGTATATGGTGCTGTGTTTTGTGCAATATGTTCCCCTTTCTCTCACTTTCTCTCTTGTTTTAGCGCGTTTCTGTGTATTCAGGTATGCACTCATGTGCACATGCTTGCAATTTGAATATTAAATGATATAACATGATAAGATTCGGTTTCCTATAAAGCATGATGATGTTTTGATTCCAGTATCACAGAGCAGCAATTGGTTTCCTTTTCTGACAGACTTTATGTTTAGAGCTTATCCACACATTACTTTTAGCAATTTTCCCATTTTTCATCTTTTGATAGAAAAAAATTATGAAATTTCATATGAAAATTTCCAAATCTTGGTTTGATGACTGCAATTCTTGTAGGTCTCTATGAAGGTAGAGTTTGGAAAATCCATGTTAAGCTTCCTGATGCCTATCCATAAAAGTCTCCCTCCATTGGTTTTGTGAACAAGATATTCCACCCAAATGTTGATGAACAGTGGTTTTGTGAACAAGATATTCCACCCAATTGTTGATGAACAGTAAGAAACTTAATTATAACACCATATCTTTCCTTTTTTTCTACTACTTGAAACCTTTCTATGCAAAGCTAATTGATCATACGCAATCGATTCAGTTGGTTATATAAGAGATGGGTTAGTCAATTTTAGGAGCTGAAGTTTAGCGCGGGTTGATATGTTTATATTATCATGTAGTTACTAATAATTGCATTCAACTTTTCTTTTCCTTTTTCAATGATACAGCTAACATTTTCCTTTATCTATGTTAATGGCAGTTCTGGTTCTGTATGCTTGGACGTTATCAACCAGTCATGGAGTCCAATGTTTGGTAAGTAATAAATTTTCTTGTGCTTAACAAGCTCTTAATGTCATTTAGTTTAATGGAAAAATGTTTATGTAGGGATTCTTTTTTGCATGGTTGTCTCTTTCCCCTTTGGATTACCCAAAACTCTAGGATTTCTCACATATGTAGGGGTTATTCCCATTGCTGCAGATCTTCTAAATGTTTTTGAAGTTTTCTTGCCTCAGCTATTGCTTTATCCAAATCCTTCGAACCCTCTCAATGGTGATGCCGCATCATTGATGATGAAGGATCGACAAAAGTATGATCAAAAAGTGATAGGTGATAGTATACAGATTAATTCGATGATTACTGGAGTGTATGTTAGTGTGATCAGCAGGAGCATTAAGATAATGAGTTATGTGAATTATTTTTGAAGCATACTTGTATAAGTTCTTGCAATTGATCATGGTTTACATGTATTGTGTGCATGTCTGGAGTGCAGAACCTCTGGGAACAATTGGAGTTCTTTAAGCAAATGATAATGTAGTTTAGGGCTGTGAACAGAAGAAGCATTAAAATCAAAATGACCACTCTTTGATATTATATCCAGGGACTTTTATTGAAGGTTCACTACACAACTATTAGGGGTGTGTGGTTCTTATCTCTGACTAATTTAAGCATGGCTTTATGCCCCATCACTGTGCTTTGAAACTTTCAGCCAACCAATCCTATTTTTAGATGAGCTTATTCTTCCCATAGAAAATTGCTATGATCTGGCATCAATGTCAATTTGTCCTGCCTTGACACTGTTTCTAGTCATGTCCTAAGAGTCCAAGACGTCCTATGATATTTAATCATATCAATCTGTATTTCCCTTACACTGCTTCTCACTACATCCCACTAGAGACAGATTCTTGCAAGTTGTATTTATACTTGGGTTGCTAAAGGAGTTGGACATTGCTAAAAACTGATGGATTTATTTTCATGGTTGGTAAATAGAATAATGTGAGCAATATGCAAAAAGGAAGAATATTACCAAGTCCACTGTGGAAGAGAGGAGTGACGAGGATGAGGATGAGGATATCACAGAGGAAGAAAGTGGGAGCAGATCAAGGGACGATGATATTGCTGGACATGTAGATGCATGATGATGATGTACTGCTGGAGCTGTACCAATTTTACATCTATTGCATTTTCACCTGTGTGATCATGTTCTAGGTACACAATCACCGTGAATATGCTTGTACAATCTTAAGTTACATAGGCTGTTGAGATCAGTGTAGTAAAGGCAATTGGTAACCAATTGTGAATGTGAAATGATAGATTTGTGTACCAAATTCATTGATAACATTAACAGAGAAAAGGGTGAATGTGATCAGTTATGAACATTTCATTGCATTTGGCAACTAATATGTTTGCTTGTGATGCTTGTGACTGCTCTTTTGTCTGCTTATCTCTTCCTACTTCTATTCCAAAGAGGCAATAACTGGTACTAATAAATACAGTTCTTTTTGCGTTAATATGATTTGCACAGACAAATGTGTTAAAGCAAATTCGTTTTGCCAACTGCAACCTAGTCTCTGTTCGTTATTACTCTATTATTTTGAATCTCTTAGCTTCCTTCTCACATTTATGTAATATGTTAATAATATCTACCGGAAGCAGTCTCTCTATTATATAAGGGTAAGGTTGCATACTAATAGACCTTTCCAAACCCCGCTTAATTGCGAAATTTCAGACTGTATGTGATGATGACGATGAATGTCATCAAAGAGGGACTTGGCATTAGTGATATTATACCAGGTCTCTGATGGAAAAATTTAGAGACGGCAGGTTTAGGAACAAAATAAAAACTTGTAATAATTTTATTCAATCAGACTAATTATAATAAATTATATTATATTTAATTTGAAATTATATTCGAGTTAAACATTTTTTTCCTAAATTATATGATTTCATTGGCTCATCTATGCCAGTAAAATAAGCATGGTTCAAGTTGATGTCTGTTCTTTAACGAGCTTAGATTAACAATTGAACGAGGCAGTATTTTCCAACTTTGTTGCAGGACATAGCCTGTTTTGAAGGTTCATCTTATGGAATATTTCCCAGCAAATTGCACGTAAATTCTTCGTCTTAAAGAAAACGAGACGATTCCTACCCTTGTTCCTACAGAACTATAACGTTTATTGTTTTGTTTGGTATATGAATTATTGATGCTAGAGCCATCACCGTCTTAGCAATCTCTGATTGCTAAGAAGCCAAATGTGAATTGAAAGCTGAATCTATGAAAAGGTCAAGCTGCCGGCTGTCTAACCCGTCATTTTGTCTTTGGCATGCTTTTATTGGAAAAAAATTAAAATACATTCAGCTCTGTCCAATCTTCTCAGTATTTAGCCAATTGGCACTAAGAACTGGTAGAAGCAATAACATGAGGAATTTCCAGGTCATTCAGGTCTGCGTACAAATTGGAAGTAAGATTATAACTCCAGTTTAAGAGAATTTGTATCTTTCCTTTGAACGATTGATTGAACAAACACTGTTTTTCTCGTGTTTATTCAGTGAAAATGGATCGAGCTCCAATCTGGGTGCTTCTCATTTCGATCCTTCTGATCTTTCCAGTGGCAAATTCAGAAGAGGAAAACGTGAAGCAGGGATTACTGAAGTTCATGGGCATACTTTCAGCAGGTAATCAACCAACCGATCCCAGTTGGGGTTGGAGCAATGCTTCAGACCCCTGTAATGGAACATGGAAGGGTCTGACCTGCAAATCACAACATATTTCTAAGCTAGTTCTTGAAGAGTTGAATTTTACTGGACAGCTTGATGCCAGTTCTCTATGCATTTCCGGTTCTCTTACAGTTTTGAGCCTGAGAGGGAACGGAATTGTTGGGTTGTTATCTGAAGACATAGGGAACTGCAGAAGTCTAACCCACTTATCCTTGAGTGGAAACCACTTTTCGGGTGGTATTCCTGTCTCTCTGTCAAGATTGGGTAACTTGAAGAAACTTGATATGTCCAACAATGAGTTCTCTGGTGAGATTCCCGATCTATCTAGGATTTCTGGCCTCTTGATCTTCCTCGTCCAAAATAATCTGTTAAGTGGTCCAATACCAGACATGGATTTCGATAATCTGCAGGAGTTCAACGTCTCCAACAACAATTTCAGTGGTCCAATTCCTGATGTCAAAGGCAAGTTCCCTGCAGAAAGTTTTGTTGGTAATATTGCATTATGTGGATCTCCTTTACCAAACGCATGTCCAGCATCAGCTCCAGCATTAGCTCCAACACCTTTTTTACCATCAGAAGAGATGAGAAAACTTTCATCGAAAGATCAAATTCTCATGTACTCCGGCTACATAATTCTTGTAGCAATTGTGTTACTACTGATTGCTTTGAAATTATTTAGAAAAATGAAGCATAGCGAAAGAAACATTGATGTTGTAAGAGACGCATCATCAGCACAGAGTTACACCAAATCTAGTGATTTTTCAACTGAATCTAAGACTCCGGGGAGAAGATCAGAGTACTCAATTACATCTGCTGGAAGCAGAAGCGCTTCAGCATCACTTAAAGTTCTTTCAAGTCCTGCGGTGAGGGGCTTGAAATTTGAAGATTTGCTTCGAGCATCAGCCGAGTTGCTTAGTAGAGGAAAGCACGCAAGTGTCTTTAAGGTCAGGCTTGACAACGGGATGATCTTGGCAGTGAAGAGGATCAAAGATTTGAACATCTCAAGGGAAGAATTTACGCGTAGGATGCAAAGGATTGACCAAGTGAAGCATCCGAGAGTGTTGCCTGCTGCTGCATTTTATTGTTCAAATGAAGAGAAACTCCTGATATACGAATACCAGCAGAATGGCAGTCTCTTCAATCTTCTTCACGGTAAGACCATTCCAATTGGCAATTCTCAGTTCACCTGAAAATTGTAAATCCAATCTGTCACTACGACTGCTTGGAGTAACTCGAGTGAAAATTACATCTATAAACAGAACATTTCGTTTCCTCTTTCTGGAACCCAATTTAACAAAATATCAAATTGTTGTCTATTTCAGGATCTGAAACTGGGCACGTATTTGACTGGGGGAGCAGGCTAAATATTGCTCTAAAAATTGCTGAAGCATTGACATTCATGCACGAGGAGCTTCAAAACGATGAAATTGCTCATGGAAACTTGAAATCCACGAACATTTTGTTCAACAAAAGGATGGAGCCATCCATCAGCGAATATGGTCTCATGGTGGACGCAAGCCAAGACCAGTCGTTTCTCTCTCCATCTGATAGGTTTAAGCAAAAATTCCTGGAAGGAGACCGCGCACACAGCGCCTTCAAGGTCGATGTCTATAGCTTCGGGGTGATTCTTCTAGAGCTTCTAACAGGAAAGGCAATGCAATACAATGGGTTCGATTTGGCAAGTTGGGTACATACAGCGGTTAGAGAGGAATGGACGGTGGAAGTATTTGACATGGCCTTGGTCTCAGAAGGTGCAAGTGAAGAAAGGATGGTGAACTTATTACAGGTAGCATTGAAATGCATAAATCGATCCCCAAATGAGAGGCCAAACATAAGTCAAGTCGCAGTAATGATAAATACTCTAAAGGAAGAAGAAGAAGAAAGATCCATGATTTCTGAACCATGATCTGCAATAAAAGCAAGGAACTTAATTTTTCCTGTGATTATCTCGTTAAACAAAGTTAACATGTACTAGAGATGGCATGTGGAAGACAAAGATGTTTGTTCCATGTGGTAGGACGATAGATTCTTTTCCTCAGAACTTGTAATCTACATCCTGTATTCTATTAACATGAGTTCCAGTTTCATGATTGGCCTCATACCCTGCCCGCCATTCAGAAGAAAACTCTCAACGTCATGCTCTCAATGAGTAAAAGAGTAATTTTGAAGGGGAAAAGAATTTTAGCGTATCAATTACCGCATACTCTCTTATTTGATGATTAGGATTTAGGTCCAATGCTATTATATCTGATTTTCAATGCATAAATGTACTAAAAAAAATTCTGCTTATAATTCATTAATTCTAATTATTTATAAAGTACTTAAAGTTTTGTACATGAAAAAGGCCCTCTAAAGCTTCTATTTCTAAGTTTACAAGACACGTTTGCAAGAGCAAAGCCGTTTTAATATATCTCCATTACATTTGAAGCTACATGGTCTAATTTGCTATTTCTTTATAAGTCAATTTATCGTTCATTAGGATGAGTAGTAATAAATTTTATGAATATTGTACCGGCATTGGTACCGAATTGGGTTCTGGTACGGTACTGTACCGATACCTAGTATTTCAAGTAATTTTTTAAATTTATGAAATAGTCCATTATTTTTTTAAAATTATAAAATAGTCTATTAGTATATTATATTGTATACTTTATAATTATATATCAACCATGTCTACAAAAATCATAATAATAAAATTGAAAATAACAACAATTTATTTATTTTTATTAACATTAAATTTCACATATTTCACATATAAATAATAACTACAATTAATATAAGAAAGATCATTTAATCATCATTCAAGTATAAATTAATTAAGAACAATATAAGGTATTTGAAATATTACAATTTCATCATATAATAAATAATAATTACATCAAAACATCAAATAAAAAGAACAATAAAGCTCTTATTACAATTTACAACAAGAGTTCATGACAAGGAAATGACCAACTAGAAGTGAAACTTAAAACAAAAACATATATTATTTAATTTACCATCAATTAAATATAATATATTTATTATTAATAAGAATTTAAACAAATTAATTTAATATTACATATTTAATTAATTAAAATTAATTATTACTAAAATTATAATAACTTAATTTAATTTAATAATTATTAATAAATATAATTAAATTTAAAAATATTTTTAAAAAATATAAATTTCCAATAAAATTTGATTTAATAATTAAAATATTTCTAAAAATAAATATTAGTTTATAAATAATTATTTTTAAATTATTTATTTTTAAAAATAAAATTTTTTAATAATTTATGAATAAATATTATATAAAATATTGAAATAAATTTAAATAAAATAAATTATTTTAATTTATATTTAATTTATAATTATTAGTAATAAAAATATTTATTTTATTTTAAAAATAAAATTAAAGCCGAACTAAATAAGTAAATAGCTAATTAAAAAAACTTTGAAAAAGGGGGGTGGGGGAGGTAGGAGGGGGAAAGAATTTTTTTTTAAAATTTGAAATTTTTGCTAAATAGTCCCCCTATTTTTCAAAGTTTTCGATACCGGCGGGTATTTGGTCGATATTTTAAATACCGACCGATACCATGCGAAATTGTCGGTACTGATCGATACCAATGACTGATACCTTTAAACATGGTTCATACCGTTTTTCGGCCATTCAGTACCTTCTAGTTGGTACCATCCGATACGGTACAAAACCCATAACGTTGGTAGTAATACAAAAAATGTAATTAATGGATAAAATTGGTGGAGTTTACCATGTTTTCTTGTAGTTATTGTTAGCAAAATAGCAATAATTTAAATTGGAAGGACTTACCTGAATTCAAGGCATCGTTAAAAATCACTGCTCAAAATCGAAAATTCCTCCTCTTTGATGTAGCAGGATAACGGGATCTAGCCCTAGGATGAACACCTTCTCCACTAGCTTCGCTATGCTCCAAAGGGTGGAGTAGAAACTGTGTCCAAGAATTAAGTAGAAGAACCAAGAAGATAGCAGATTTGAAGAAGATGGGTGTGTGTTATGATTTATTTTCGTATACAAGAGATAGCTTAGAAAAGGATGGCTTTAAGATAATTTTGCAGAGAGAAAAACATGAGAAAGAGAGAGAGTGTAGTGTTGTGTGTCTATCTCTTATTAAAAATACCAACACACAGTGGGTATATATATACTGAAAAATAAGAACGTTGGCGGTAATAAGAATGGCAATTAAGAAATATGAATGCAAGGAACATTATTAACGTTATGGTAATAAAAGGTAATAAAAACAATGGACATTGCATGAAAAAGTTAGAAACTAAAAAACAAGAAATGTATGCATTAAATCAAGTTTGGAACAACCAAAACACCAACAATTAGAACATAGATACAAATGTTACCATGTTTGCTTAAAGGATCATGAAGAAGAAGTTTATACCTCTAGACTAAGTCTCCACACCTGGACAGCTCCACCAACGATGGATAGACGAAGACATTTTTATCCTAAAGAGGAAGATCAAGTATTATAAAGAAGCAAATGAAGAAGCATAAGTCAAGATAGGAATCCCTACCTTGGTTGAAATCATTAGCACCTAGTGACTTTACCCTAATTTAGAAGCTTCTTGATCTCCGGGAGGGATTACTTTACCATTTATAGAAACAACACGAACACTAACATTTTGATATACTTTTTCCCTCACTACATTGTCTTTTGTTTTAGTATTAGCTTGATACAGTAACTAGCACGGTGTCGTTTTTGGTTGTTCCATGATTTCATTAACGTTGTCATTTCGCTTTTCTTTTTTTATTTGATGAAAGGTAAATAATATATTGAACTAAATCATATATACAATGATCTTTGGGGCATACCCCGATCAAGACAGTAATCCAAAAAATACATCAATTCCCCAATACATCTGAAAAGAGGCTATAGACAAATATATACAATGATCTTTAGGGCATACCCCGATCAAGACAGTAATCCAAAAGATACATCAATTCCCCAATACATCTGAAAAGAGGCTATAGCCAAAAATACATCAAACTCTCCAACACATCTGAAGTATCAAAATGTAATAAGATCCATGGGGTACAATCTATATAAGATTCTGTGCATAACTGTTTTAATTTTGAGAACTACATCCTCGTAGCAGAAGCAGACTCTAGCTGTATGAGATTCCTTTTCTTCCATATTATGTACATGGAACAAATGAATGCAAGTCTAGCGGCTTTGCTTCTAAGATGTGCTCCAGTGTAGTCTTTTCGATCCAT
The DNA here is from genome assembly GCA_025629845.1 of Erythroxylum squamatum. NCBI lineage: Eukaryota > Viridiplantae > Streptophyta > Magnoliopsida > Malpighiales > Erythroxylaceae > Erythroxylum > Erythroxylum squamatum. Next base: position 19,405,569 of record JAOTBA010000007.1, read on the forward strand.
TTGATGGCACTAGCTAGCGTGGACATGGTTCGAGTCAATCCTAGCCATACTCGGCTTGCATTCCAAACTTCACCTGTAAAAGAGCACTTGAAAAATAAGTGGTCAACAGATTCTGGTTCAACATTACAAAAGCCACATGTTCGATCTATCTCCAAAAATTGTAAATTATCCTTAGTTGGTAGTCTATTCCGAAGATTAAGCCATGCAATGAAGGAGAATTTTAGGGGTATATACCACTTCCATATAAAAGCCATCCATGGTCTTCGTGTATGCTTGACTCTCAAGAGTTCATAAATTTTCTGTGATGAAGGGATTTTATTTACACACAGCTTTTGCATGCCATGGACTACTTCCCTTCGACCTTCCAATTTTACCACCAGTTCATCCCGAATCCATGCCACTTTTTTCAACAATGGTGAGTCACGATTTTGGGGATCCCAATCCCAAATGGATATACCCTTCAAATACACTTCATGTATCCATCTTACCTATAATGAGTCTACTTTAGCATAAATATTCCATAGTACTTTGGCCAGCAGGGTCGAGTTCCATTGCTTGCAATTTTTCAATTCCAGACCACCTTCATCGTTTAGAGTACATATATTTTCCCATGCCACTCTAAAGTGCCGGCCACCCCATAGGAATAATCTACAAATGGAGGTTAGCCTCTCCAGGACGGTCGTAGGGATAGGAAAAGCTTGGAGCCAAAATGAAAGCACTCCTTGAATGACTGAATTTATAAGTTCAATTCTACCCGCATATGAAAGGGAATGACCCTTCCATGAAGTAAAATAGGCCTTTACAAATTCTATAAGCACAAAAAATTGGGCCAACGAAACCTTCATAGGTTCCAATGGGACTCCCAAATATCGGACAGGAAATTATCCTAAAGGGCACTCCACCATCTGCTTATGTTCTCCCTCTCATATCCATACACCCCTGCTAGGCATATACTGGACTTTGATACATTCACCTTCAGCCCTGCCACCCTTTGGAATTCGTCCAGCACGTCTACTAGCATACTTATGGAAGCTTGATCACCTCTACAAAACAACATAAGATCATCCGCAAAAGCGAAATGGGTAATCCCAAATTGTTTACACTTCGGGTGGAAGTGGAATTGAGAAGTTGTTGTTCTACTTTTTAACAACCTTAAAAAATACTCCAACCCCAGTAGGAATAGTATGGGTGACATTGGGTCACCTTGTCTTAGTCCTCTTCGACCTTTGAACATCCCATGCAGTGAACCATTTATTGAGATCGAGTAGGAAGTAGTTTGCACACATTCCATGACCCACCATATAAATTTTGTAGGGAACCCCAAACCTATTATCATGTTTTCAAGAAACTCCCATGCAACCGTATTATAGGCTTTTGTAATATCTAGTTTTATCATGCATCTTGGTGATATCCTCTTTCTTGTATAACCCTTAACAAGTTCCTGGACTAGGAACACATTGTCAAGCATGTTTCTCCCTGGCTCAAAGGCAGTCTGAGCTGGATCAATAACTTTCCCCACAACCTTCACCATACGCTCATTCAGTATTTTAGTAATCACCTTGTACGCCACATTCAGGCAAGCAATGGGTCTAAAGTAAGATACTTTTGGTGCAGCCTTAGTCTTAGGAATAAGGGTGATAATGGTGTGGTTAATCTGTTTTAGCAATTTTCCAGTGGCAAAAAACTCCTGTACAGCTGCAATTACATCTGGCCCAACTCTTTCCCATTGCTTTTTGAAGAAGGCTGAAGTGTATCCATCTGGACCCGGGGTTTTGTCATTACCTATGTCAAACATGACCCTCTTGATCTCCTCATCGCTGATTGGAGCAACCAAAGATTCATATGTCTGCTCATCCAGGACCATTCCATTTCTTACAACTCCGAATCTAGCCTGTGTAGAGGAGATGCTGAACCAAGGAGGCCTTGGTAATAACTTAGGCAGCAACTTACCACTTCTTCCATTGAGGTGGTTGCGGTTCCATCTTCCCTTATGAGGTGGGAGATAGTGTTATGTTTTCCTCTTTTCCTAACTACTGCATAGAAGTATTTGGTGTTTTCATCAGCCTCAATGAGGTGTATACACTTAGCTTTTTGTTGAAAAAAGTGCCTTTCTGCATCCAGTAGAAATTCAACATGCTTTCTCTTGGTCTTCACTTCTTGATTTAACCCAATATCATCAAACCTATTGAGGGAGGCCTTGTATGCTGCTTGAAAAACCTCTTGTGCTTCCTTGACTTTGCTAGAGATGTTCCCAAAAGCCTCGAAGTTCAATAGCTTCATGGGGTATTTTAGCTCCGTTAGTTTCCTGCATAGGGTATATTAGGTTGTGCCCTCCACTACCATCTCCCAACTACTATCTATAATATATTGAATCTGAGGATGTGAAAAACTTAAAAGGTTTCTTACCTAGCAGCTCCATACGGTTGATATCCACTAAAACTAGGTAGTGGTCTGACTCTGCCTTCATTTCCAAGAAGTGAGCTGAGCAATTATATCCTAGAGAGTCCCATGCTTGGTTTAATAGGACCCTTTCAAGTTTAGCCCATAATTGATTTTTGCTCCAAGTGTAAAATTCCCACTACTTAGAGCATCTTCTAGCCCTAATGCCAATCTGAAATCCAATAAGTCTTTAAGTAGGTAATCCGAGGGAGGCTGGCACCCTAGCCTTTCACTTGCAATACAAACACAATACAAACACAATTGAAGTCACCCATTATGATCCAAGGCCCCACTGAATCCGCATTCACTTCCTTAAGTTTCTACCATAGCTCCCTTCTTTTTGTGACACTATATAAACATAGACAAATGAAACTGTATAAGTGAACTGTGATATGCTGCACTGGATCCCAACATGAATGTATTGCTCTCCTATCTCCAAAACTTGACATGTATAGAAAGTGGGATTCCAGATAATACACATTCTTCCTCCTATAATGGAACCAAAATTATGATAGCATTCCTAACCTCTAAATCTTTTCTCATCATCTTGCTCACACTACCACTGGATAATTTTGTTTTAAGTAGACAAGCAAAGTTACAGTCGTGTTGCCTAAGGAGGTTGACAACACTATGTTGTCTTGAGGCCTTATGCTGGACCCCATTTTTGGAGCCCAACATTCGGATACAAAACGGAACCCGTCATCCATAATGGTGGCGTGCCCACAATGGTTGAACATCAAACAATTAAAATTTAGAGAATC